>CAEFZX010014078.1:0-35781 GCA_903066825.1 Alfaro cultratus | reverse complement strand
TAGATAGATAGATAGATAGATAGATAGATAGATAGATAGATAGATAGATAGATAGATAGATAGATAGATAGATAGATTCAAGGACCCAGCAACTTAAGACATTACACACAACATACACTACAGTTCACACAGTATATTACAAAATCACTGGAATACTAAATTAACACAATTACCAGATCAACATTACTGAGTGATAAGAGTACTAAGAAACACTAGAATCCTAAATACTAAATTTAAGACAGTTGCCAGATCAAAATTACTAAGAGATAAAAGTACTAAAAAACAGATAAATATGTGCATGTTAACAGCAATGAATCTGTGCATGTGTAGTATGGACATTAAAATATCGGCATAGTAATATAACAATACAAGTATAGATATTATGGGCAGATAAGATAACTTAGTAATAAAGAATTAAAGTGGCAGTGCAAGGATAGTAAGCTAAGTTCATTTGAAACTTAGTGGAAACACAGCCTGGCCTCAAAGCTGCATCAACTGGGGAATACTATTGTGTTCCCCTTTATCAAACATATTAAAGTTGGGTGTGATGTCATTCCCAGATGGACATTCTGACTGTCAAATGCAGTTTAAGCACCTAGTGGCACTTATTCCTGGTTTAGTGTCATCCACTTTAGTTTTGCTGTCAGTTCTTGAAATGTTCTTCACTGCACTTTCCCGTCTTGAAGTTTCTGGTTATAGTAATGTTTTATGAGCTTTCAACAAATACTTTGGATTACTAGAGTTCAATAGCCTATTAGCTTGTTCCTCTGAAGCTTGCCCAGCATTTCTACTTGTACTACAGTTTGAGAACCATTGGTATAAAAAACTAAAACCTTGTTCTCTTGTCTGACTCTGTAGGTCGTTCAATGTGATTAACCCGACCAAGATGGCTTACTCATATAAATGGATGTGTGACGATACTAATCCCAAGTCTTTTCGTTGTCTGAATTCTTTTGGGACCATCCCACCAAAGAAGAAAGTGGAGGTAAGAACTTTGTGTATGTCAATCTAACCATCTACCTTCTCTGTCTCAAGCTCACTTAAGTCTTCACATTATTATCGATTCTCTGATTTGTCTACAGATGTGTTTTGAATATGTTGCTGAACACCAGGAGACAGTGGAGTCATTGTGGAGTTTCCTGATTGAGAATAAGTCATTGTCTTTTCCCTTCTTTTGCGTGGGAACTTCTAGAGAACCCTGCATCTATTTTGACAAACCTTATCTTGACTTTGGGGATGTGATTGTTGGTATGTACAGACAGATGTCTATTCATTAATGTAAACAAAATATATACATATATTCTTTTGGATTTTTCTAATTGTAGAGGGGCATTAGCCTACCAACTTTCTGTGAACAATCTATGACTGTTTTCTATAAGAATTATTTATAATAAGACCAGATTAGGTGTCACACTGTGTTAGAAAAGCATGTGTCCATTAAAACTCTGAAATTAAACAGGCTTCACTGTTATTTTGAAACAAGGACAACATAATTAACTCCACATTTTAAATTCTTTAGCGTTTTTGCACAATTGGCACAGTTAGCTTGATTATCGTTGTGATGTGTGACGCAGCTAGTGGAGGTAGCATTGTTAACATCAACCCCTTTGTGTATTTCCTTACTTATCAGAGATTTAAAAGAACGCTTTGATCCTGCATGCTGCATAAGTGATATATATAAACAAATAAAACACATCTTTGCTGTTTTATCACTGAGGGATGGGGATGTGTTCAGTGTTAAAATTCCAAACTTACCTCATTCTGACAAGAGTCACTGTTGAATCTGTAGACACACCTGTTTAATCACAGATATTTTAAATGTTTAAAATATCTGTTTTATTTAAATAAAACAAAATGTTTTGACTTAAATGCCTTAGCTTAGACATGTATGCATGCTACATAATGTGTGGCATTTACAGTATGTATTCAGAGTAAACAATTGCAATTTTCTGTAGTCCAAAAAAGTCTTTAAATTTAGCAAAAAAGTGTGGTTATCTTTTCCACAGTGACAGACTTAATTCTAAATACTGCATAAGCTATCGTGTGTGTGTGTGTTTGTATGTCGGCAGGTCATAGGGTGGAGCAGACAGTTAATCTGGTGAATGGAGAGGAAGAACCTTTTCACTTCTCCGTCCTGCCAGTGTCTCTTGTCACTGAAGATCAGCAGGCCAGCCTGAGTTTAAAGCCCATGAATGGCATAGTGATGCCCAAGAATAGGTTAATAACATATGTACATCAGCCACTATTATTTTCACATTCAAAAAATGGTCCTTATGGTAAAGCATTTGTACCGTTCTTGTCGAAATTTGTTTCCTTGATTTGTTGCAATTTATTGGTTGTAGGTTACCACTGTTGGTGTGCTTCACACCATCTTCAAATGGATATACAAACTTCAAACCGATCTTAAAAGTGAAGAGGAAGTCAGAACCACTTTCATTCAACGTCAAGGCTGATTGTTTCTCCATGCCAGTTTCAGTTCATATTCAGGAGCGAGACGGGAATCTCAGAGACCTCGTCCCTAACCAGGAAGATACACTAGACTTTGGAAAGGTCACCACTCCTTAACAATATAAATACTGAAATACAAATTATACACATTAACATCTGATCTTTTTAATTAGCAATCTCTCTCATGTTGGTCTTTATATTCCTGAATTATAGGTGGGAATTTCAGAACTATCTACCTACAATTTCCTGGTGTTCAATCTTTCAAGATTTAGACTGGAAGTCAGCTTTGAGTTGACGGGTCTCAGAGAGAAACTTCAGCAATTAGAGGTGAATCCTCTAAATGGTGTTGTCCAGATTGGGAAGGAGCTCAATGTATCAGTGGTCTTTTCCCCTAAGGGCTTTTGCAACCTTCATGGTGTCAAACTTATTGTCAAGGTAAGATAAAGTTATTTAAATTATCTGCATCTTTTCAGTCCTATGTAGAAGTTTGTAGAATGAGCTGACTTTCTTCCACTGCAAGTTGTTAGGGAATGTGAAAATGACCCCATCATCTGTTTTCTTTAAGTAAAAATATACACAAGTTTGAGAGAAATTATTGCAATTAATTCAAGTTAAATTTAATAAATCAGTGCCAATTTGTGTCAGTTGGACATCAGGTGATAACTGACTGAGCAAATACAATTGTTTTTGTGTATATATATTTTTATATTAAATATATTTAATATTTTTCTTTCTTGCTGTTTTTTGTCATCTTTTCCTCTTTTTTTTCATCCCACCAGGTGAAGCCCGGTCCAACCTATACTCTTTCTATTAAAGGCAGAGCCATGGCACCCAACCTTGAGTTCTCCTTCACAAAGTTTAACTTTGGAAAGTGTTTCCTGTTCTGTCCGGGTATGGTACCACCATCCCACACTCTTCTCATTCACAACAAAGACAGTAATGAAGTCAGGTATGTGTCCATCTGCATTCCAGGTAGCTGTAGATAGCAAATGTACCCAATCCAAATCTATAGCCCTTGAATATTGGCATGTTGCCCAGAAATACAAAGTGTGTTTCTATAAGCCTAATAATTTAGGACATACTTTTATAATGAGTGTGACTTTTATTTTGTAAAGTATCTGTGAGCTCATTTTAAAAGCCTACCCTAATCCATTTTTGATTGCTAGTTATGGCTTTATAAATTTAGATTTGTATTGGAAATAATTTAATTAATGAAAGAGCTAGAAAAAATCTGTTTCTTATTTCTTTTTTTTTTTTAAATCCACAATTGAATGGGTTGAAAATTTTCAAATACTGTGTTTTGGTTTTGTTTTCATCAGTGTCCAATGTCAGTTTCAAAACACAGCATTCTTGAAGGTGGACTTCCAGCCAGATATTTTGAGACCTGGTGGTATTATGGCGGTACCAATTACCTTCTGCCCCCAGAAGACTTGTCGTTATATTGGAAAGCTCCTTTTTGTCTTAGACAGCTGTGACACAAAACAAGTGGAGGTAGAAGGAGAAGGCATTGAATTAAAGGTAAGAAAATAGTGTAAAAAACAGAGGAAAAAATTCAAGTAAAAGAAATAAAAAGCACCATACTGCTGCTCAGTGTATGGTGAACAGTATGCTCACATATACTTTTAATGTAGTATATGTCAAAGATGATGGTCAGTTACAAAAATACTTTACAAGAACTTATTTCAAGCTGCTGACCAATGTCAAGAATGTGTTCCTCTCTCTTAAAGAGGACCTATTAGGTATTGAGCCATGACTTTAAAACCAAGAAATGTGGCAAAGTGAAATTTTGTGTGTCGTTACACCCCTAATAGATTCTCTATGGGGTTTAGGTCAGTCAAGCTTAATAATACTATGGTTATTAAACCATAGTCTAAAATTTCATGGTTGACCTCTGAACTGAGCTCATCAATTTTCCTCCAAACTCCAGATCCTTGATTTTGTAAATTATATGCAAAATTTGCCTTCATATAAAAAGAATACTGGAAAAAAGTCCAGTCCAGTCCCTTTTCTTTTAAGCCAATTATGAGCCTTCTAATATTGTCTCTGCTTCATGTGCCAGCTAACACAAGCAATGTGACAGTTGTAGCCTGTGGCCCGGATAAATCTGGGTTAGATGCATCTTGAAGAATAGACCTACGTTTAAATTCCCACCTTCCTCCAAACTCTTGGAGCCCCTTGCTTCACAATGTTCTTGAGGTTGTAGTTATCATTTTTGTTTGTGCACCCTTTTTTATCACACTTTTTCCTTCCACTCAGCTTTCCATTAATGTATTTGCTTACAACACGTCTATAGCGCTCTGTGGACAGTCAGCTTCTTTAGCAGTGACCTATCATGGCTTACCATGCTAGTCTCAGGTGTCTGTGACTCTGCTGCATTGAGTTGTTTAGTCAGCAGTCTTTCCCCTGGCTGTGGGGAACAACAGAATATATTATTATATAAAATTGTTTTATTTTTGGGTTGTGTTAATCCATTTTTCTAAACTAAATTATGTGTTTTTCTTACTATTATTTATAATCAGCAAAATTAACAGAAGTAAATGCTTGAAATATATCACTCTGTAAGGTTTTGATTGACTGAGATCTGCCCGTAGATATAAACAAACATAAGCATGGAAACAATAGTGTGAGCCAATCATTTTATTCTAAAAGAAATGAGTTGTAATGCATTACCTGCAACTATTTAAACCAAAAGACTGCTGACAGAAACAATTACTAAATCAAACATCAACTGATGTGTGGTGTGAAGGGAAAGGCATAGGGCCATTCTTTATTTCTTCATTTTTTTTAACTTTTTAATAATCTTCTAAAGTGGTCTCTCTTATTTGTCCAAAGTCATTTTCATGTCCCTAATATATGCTTTTTTTTGTCCCAGCTGGAAGTGATTGATGCCCCACAAAAGAAAGTGAAACTAGGATGTCTAGCGTTGGGTAAAAAAGTGAACAAACATGTCATTCTAGCCAATGACAGCTACCTAGACCTTTCTTTCACTTTGATACTGATCTCAGACCCTCCTCTAGATCCAAAGGTAACCACAACACAAACGTATGTTGTGTTTTGGTTTTTAAACTGGAGTCCACTAAAGCCAGACTTAATAGCTGCCTTCCTCCCACCAGGACCTGTCTGTCAGCCCATTAGGTGAGCTGAGGCTGAAATCTGGTGGAGGCTCCTGCAAGCTGCAGATTCAGTTTTCACCTCAACAGCACATTGCTGCTTTTTCTGCTGAGCTGCAGGCAGAGTTCAGAGGGTTCTTCCACCCCCTGCTGACCATCGAGGGCTGTTGCAAGGTTGGCTGGAATCTGTCCTCACAATCATTACATTGTGTACAAGAATATTCCCTTAGTGAATTATGTATTGCGATGTTTCTGTTCAAGAAATATTTGGTAGTAATTCATAATTTAAAAATACCAGGGGGTGGAAGTCCATTTAGACTGCAGCCAAGTGTCTTTTGGAGCTATGGTCCAAAACTGCCAGACGAACAGGAGGATTGTCATGATGAACACTGGTGACACTACTGTCAGGTAATGTTGAATAACAACATATCCTACTGTATTTTTATAGAATCAGCACATCCCCAAACACTTACTCTGGTTGGGTTTATTTTCTTCCCCGTTTTGCTTCGATTCACTGAACTGCCAGATTTCATTGGCAAACCGAAGATTTCCCTGCAGAGATATCGATCAGACCTGTAAAAGGATATATCTGCCCAAGGAAGGACTTTCCCTTTGAGGTGACCTTTACCCCTGTGAAGCTCAATGACGACATCAGATATGAGAACCTGTCCTGCTTCATCAACGGTTCCCCATTTATCAAATTGACGGTCACAGGTTCCTGCGTCCCACCTTCCATTAGCAAAGAGGTTAGACTGAACTCTGTCTTTACATACAAATATAAATTTTTCATATCTTTAAAATAATTACTGTTAATACACACTTTGGTTATCAGTTAAAGGATAAGGAGGATTTTTGGTTCCAATCTTACCTCATGATTGCTGATTTGAAGTCATGTTTCTAAATAGGAAATTGACTTAGTTGCCTTGTAAAGCACCTTAAAGTAAATATACTGTTTATTAAAGCTTAAAAAACAAAGTTGAATCTGTCAGATTTAAATATATTTTTCTTGTAATATTGCAGATAGATCTGGGTAGTAAAAAAATTATAAAAATTGACATTTAGACTGATTTATTATAAATATTTTTTTTAGTATTTTTCCTAAAAGCTGCCATGTCAGTTGCTTTTTTCTCATTGTGTAAATGGTTAAAACAGTAGCTCCAAATAATGTAATTGATTTGTCTCATTTGGTTGACTCGGCAGCTTTTGACAGATTTAAGGATTTATACAACTTCTTGCAGTTAGATTTAATTAACTGAGTACCCCTAAAGTCCTGCATCTGAGGAATCAAACAAGTCAGAAAGGTTGTGTTGAAGTTCTTTCACATTCATTTATTTATCTAAAGTAGACAAACAAAAGGTTTTTGAAACGGCTGCATAAGCATGTTGATTGTTTTTGCTGCATCACAACAAAAGAAAATGTGCATCATGCTCATGTACATGATGTTCTTTGATAGAAATTAGAATTTTAAGTCCAACAAAAGCTGAAGGGATTGCATTATTATTCCTGTTTGTGCTTAGATGCAGATGTCTTTTATTATTGAACTCTTAAATACATGTGTCAGAGGACATGTTGTTGGTTGAAACCTACATAGAGAAATTCTGGCAGGTTTGATTAATTTTATACATTTTGTAAAACGTCTGTCTCTAGGTGATTAATTTTTCTTGCCGAGTGCGCAGCTCTCAAACTCAGACCCTGTCCGTAACCAACCCTACCTGTGACTCCTGCAACGTCACACTTGTAGTCAAGGGTGAGCAATGGAGTGCTGCTCACTTTATGACCTTTGAACCCAACCAAAGCAAGACATTTGACGTCACATACAGACCACTGACCATGACGAGTGATGGAAACAAACACCTGGTAGAGAAAAATATTACTTTTAAAGGAAGCATTTTAATATTTAGGACTGAAAATAGTGGGTAAAAATGTCAAATAATAGACTTGTATTTTTCACAGGGATCAGTTTTTTTCTCTTTTCCTGGTGGGAGGGGAATTCTGTTCAATCTGCAAGGACTTGCGTTTGCCCCCAAAGCAGAGGACATCATCTCACAGGAGCTGCCTGCCAAAATCCAAACCTCTGTTGTTCTCCAAGTCAACAACTGGCTCGCCAGGCTGCAGAGGTATAACACTAAGTCAATGTATACAATTTATGGTAATTCCTATTTCATCTAACCTATAAAAAAGCCTATGAGACTTTTCTCATCTAGATTAGTTTGTGTGTGAATAACAATTTTGGTAAATCAGACTCACCTTATCCTGACTGATTCCTTTCTATAATGAAATCCATTAAAAACATAGCTAAAGAACACAGATACAGAAAAATTGGAAAATCATACTTGGACTTTGGACTTCTGACTTTATTTAAGTCAGACTGCAAACTACAGCACCCGATCTATCACTGTGAATGTCAGACATTCAATCAGCAAAATAATATGGTCTATAAAATTATGCACACAGAAACAGGAAGTGATTGAAATCCATGTTTGCCTGTGGTAAAATCATAGATCGATAGACCAACAACAGGTATGTGAAGCTCAGTAAATTTAAAAAGGCCTGATAGAGACTCTAATCCAAAGTCTGGGAATGAAATGAATACCAAAATATAATATTTATTTCTTAGTATTTAACTAGAGATGAAAAATTTAACAACTTTTATGATGCTATAATAAATGGTCTTATAAGACCATTTATCATGGCTTATAGTCTTATAGAATGACCTGGCTAGAATGACCTGTTTGTTCATTTTTTGACCCAATGCTAGACATCCTAGTTTCACTTTCTTTTGTGGTGCTTATAGACTTATAGTCTTATGTTTTAACAAATATATTGACTATTTTTCTGTTTCCAGGTTCTCTGTGCTGCTAGAGGTAGTTAAACCTGAGAAACCAGACCCAACTGTGTTCCTCAAAGGACACAAGTCCATTGAGGTTCCCGCTTTGGCCAACATGGACTACAACATGTCTTTTAATGCATACAAAGAGGGAGAATACACTGCAAAGGTTTGGGCAAACAAGTTTATTTATGTTTGTGCGAGTATGTTTCTCTAGCCATGCGAGTATCCATATCACACTATTGCATATTTGCCTTCTACTTCAAAGGTGTAAGAAGATGAATACCCTGATGAAACAGATACTTTACTGTAGCATTAGCAAGTCAATGTTTAGCTGAGCCAGACTTCCATGGCATTGGCTTCCAAGTTTAACACAATTTTCTAAAAGAGCTAAAAGGTTTAATTTGTTGCACTTCAGCTGAAACAGTAAAACTTACAGTGTGCAGTGCTTTTTTGGTTACCATTGCTGCAGAATTTGCACAAGTTGTTAAGCAAAAAATAAAAACAAAAATAAACAACATAGTGCTACAGCAGAAGTAAAATACTCTATCTTGATACTCTGGAACTGTGTGAATGTTAGACTCTTCCTCATGATGACCATAACCAGCACATACATTATAGAGTTGACCGAACCTGACATTCTTTACTTTAGACCCACATAGGAAACAGTTGAGACCCACCAGTATACATGAAAATGAATACTGGTGGGTATTCATTTCATGAATCTGGCCCTCACTCCACATTTTAATCTTTCTACTCAGGTGACATTTCGTAATGAAACAACAGGGGAGTTCTTGTTCTACCTCATCAATTTTAAAGTCAGCTCTCCAGGAATCCTGGCTACTATCAACCTGGAGACGCCTGTTCGCAGAGTGGCCTGCGGTGTTGTACATGTGGAGAACCCCCTAAACAGAGCTACCAATTTTACTCCGGAGTGTAAATGTATTGACATCAAGGCTCCACCTCAGCAGGTCGTTCCAGGACAGTCTAAGGTCGATACCAAAGACAAATTTCATTTTGATGAAAAAAAAATCTATCTTTGTTGAATATACCTGACCTTAAAATGTCTGCGTATGTACATCTTTTCTCCTCAGGGTTCTCTGAACTTCGAGTATCTGCCTCTACATGTAGGCGAATCTACCGTTCGTCTGACCTTGTCCAGTAATGACCTGGGCCAATTTCAGTACAATCTGCTTCTCAAAGCTGTCTCTCCACCACCAGAGGAGACAGTCCACTTCCACGCTACACTGGGAAGCAGCGACTCGACTTCCATTAATTTTACTAATTACTCTCAAAGTGCAACCAAGTACATCTGTAGGGTAAGAAACTAACAGAACTCAATCTTGTTTTGTAGAAATATTTTAAAAAGATAACAATACCAACATATTAAAATATATAAATAAAATTTTATTACAGATTAACCAATAGATTGGCCAAAAATCAAAAACTTGCCAGTTTTATTTGCTTAGTTCTTATTGGTGATTGGCAGATCAAACACTGAAATAGTTTTTGTTCTATTTGTTAAATGCATTAACATTAAGAACTCCTACTTTGGTCTATAAACACATCAACCATCATTTGAACATCACTCACAGCAAAATGGCATTTGTTTCAATACCGGCTTCTGTCGGACAATATGGAGCACTTCTTTTCCTTATACCCAGTGTATACGTTGACGAAATTAGGCCAGTGACATCAGCATTAGCAAAAGAAACCTCAAATAAAGCTTGAAATTCATATTGGCCAGGAAGGGTTTCATTTTTGTAAACAGTGTTTTTTCCTCAGTAGCGCATTGTTTTATTGTTATTTGACTCTGATCCAGGTGGTGATAGTGGTAAGACTTCATTCTTGAACTGGTGGGCTGGGGGCTCAAACCTCATCTGGCTCATCTATAGCTACAATGTAGCTTATCACTATCAGTGTGTGAATGACTGAATGTAGAGTCAAGCACTCTGGAGTCCTCTGGACTAGAAGTAGTGCTACTTAAGTATGGGCCATTTACCATGTGTTTTTCTGTCTCTTCTACAGAGTGATCGTCCTGATTTTACCGTGGACAAAAGTGTCAGTGTTTTAGCCGGTTTTCCTTCAGGGTCAGAGGTGAAGGTGGATGTTCGTTTTGAGCCACATCAGCTGGGCGAGGTGAGAGGACGGCTCACCTTGAACTCAGATATGGGTGGTGAATACATATTTCCTTTGCACGGAGTCTGCACGTTCCCAAGACCTCAGGGCCCGTACAACATCAAAGGGGGTGGCAGCGTCTCCATCCCTTTCAAAAATGTGTTCCCGACGACCACGACTTTCTCTTTCAAGGTAAAATTCATGCAGAGCCTAACAAGATTAAAGAGTAGAACAATAGATAGTTCCCACTATCCAGTGTGTGAACAAGTGGGAAGTGGGTTTATGTTTTGCATTATTTCTTGTACAAAAACCTAAAGATTCTGAAAATTCCCATTGATGATCAACAAAATCTGCCAGGAGCTTTTGTCTCCATCCAATAGCTCTGCTACTTGTCCTCTCATTAGAAAAAGGCATTTTTCTGCTGTTTAATCATTCATTTGCATTGTGTCTAGTTTTTTTTTAGACCAAACAGGCATTGTTAAGCTCATGGCTTTTTTTAGGCCCTGTTGAAACCAGGCACAAACATCCATCTCACCTAACCATCCATCCTTATTGTGCAATGACTTAATGCTTGCAAGGTTAACAGGGTTTACCTTGTGTTTGTAAAAATAGACAAGACTGGTATACTTTGAGCAGGTCATCGGTCCACAACATCTCTGTGTATCCAGCAACATAGATGGATGGATTCTGATAGGATGAAAGATGGCTACTAGAACTCTGATTCTGTTGATTATTATTTGGATATTGATAGAATATTTATTTTTTTATTATTAATGAGGTCATTTAAAGTAAGTGTAAAAATTATTTGCTGCTCAGACAAGGTTTGCTTCTGTATTTCACCCCTATTTATTATTGATTTATAGAAACATTAGTAAACCTGCTGATTGTCTTTTTTGTTGCTCCTTGTTCTACATCCAGGTTACATGTTAATATTTAGAGACAATGGCTAAGCCTTTCAGAGAGGATTTTGACACATTGTGTCAACGCTTATGATTAAAGCCATCCTCCTACATCAACTGCGCACCCAGAGGTCATTTTAGTAATAAAGGGGTTCGCAGATTGTGGAAATTACCAGTTTTATTGCCACAGCTCTCAGCTTGACTCCCTTATGAGAATTTGCTCTTTGTTTCTGACAGCCATCTGGCCACTTTCTATTGCCTCTTGATAGGTTCATCACACAGCACTACATTTTCTTTAACTTTTGCATATTTGACTTCAATCAACAACTCATTCTCTTTTGCATTCATGTGTGAAAATTATGTAACCTAATGCTATTTTTCTTGCTTCTAGGTTGACAACCCATGCTTTACTGTCAAAGGGATGGACAGCATGGCCTCCAAAAAGTCACATAATATCCTGGTGTCCTTTGAAGTTCCTCCTGGAGGGTATCCTGGACCATGGTTTGGGACGTTGACTGTCTGCAGACAGAACTCAGAGGCCCGGAGCAATTCCATTTCATGGGTATTTTACCTGAAGGGCCAGCGGCCTCAGTCGTCTTAGGGAAGCATAAAGAAAACACCCAAGCAGATAGAAAGTTCTAACCTTATTCTTTATTTCAGCTTAGATTATCTCTATGTTATGAGTTGGAATGTTAGACTGTTTTGAAACTAGAATATAAATGTTGATGCCAAAAATATAGTATCTACAAGCTTTAATTATTTTGTTTCAAAATATATTCTTAAAAAAACTGAATAAATATTGCAGAGAAGCTCTTCCTGTTATTGCACACTCATTTCCACATGGGGGCAATCATGTCAAGTGACTGGATTTGAATTCTGGTACTCCCTAAATTGATTCAACAAATGTGCCTTACTTGACTTTTTTGCTTTTTGGTCACTCCATTGGCTCAACAGCAGGACCTAATTCAACCAAATCAGTGCTGAGTTCTGTTAGACACGCAGCACATTGAAGCAAAGACTCACTACTCAATGGAAAGGGCAGAGCTGGGGGAGTCTCTCATTACCAAAGGTTAGACGTGTCACATCAGACATGCACTACACACAAACCTCTAATGAGAAGATGGAGTGACAGTTCAGAAGACTCTCCTGTTTCCTGGATGATGCAAAATCCTCTGATCCTCCCTTTGGGAAGAAGAACTTCCTGCTGTTGATGTTCAGAGGTAAAGTAATATTAATAAGATTGGACATTAAAACAGAGATAAACCAATCCCTTATTGTTCAGCAGTTGATGCTCTTGGACAAGACCTTCAAAGGAAGAGTATTGCTTTTGCTTCCTCACAAGAAAAAAGGATGTACTTCAGAAATGACTGAGAAAAGTATAAACCAAATAAACTGAGTCAATCCTCAGAAAACATGGAAACTGACCCCTAACCCTAGGAGAAATTCATGCTAAATAAATATAAAAAAAATAAATAAAGCATATTTAATAACATCAACTTGTAAACTTAATGAATCCACGGGGACCATTGTAATCAATGTATTTTATCTTAAGAGTAATTATCTGTTCATTTACCTTTTCCTGCATAAAACACACTGCAATATAGTAAATGCATACATTCAGTATATTGAAACTCTATAAAATGCAGCAAAATTAGTAAGGAACTTACTGTTTTAACAGAGCAATTTATTTAAAACATTTATCAAAGGTTTCTAATAGCACAACTTAACCATTTTAGCCTCTTATTTAACTTTACTGGCTTCTCAAACTTTTGAGGATGTTTCAGTCATGCCAATTTACATTATGGCAAACATTTAGACACATTTAGAACTGAAAAAAAAAACAAAAAAACTAACGTTTATCTTTTTACCAGACCCAGCAGGTGTATCTCAATAAACTAGAATATTAGGTAATACAGAGAGTGATGTATTTCAAGCTCTTAATAATAGAGTGGGGGGTTTAAATACAGAAGTCTCAAACTACTGAGACGTCTGTACTGAACAGCATGTACACTTAACGCTAGTTTGGTGCTCTTTTTGTACGTATCTCTGTTCTTTTTCCAGCCTTTATGACTTTAATTTCTATAGGAATTTTCTTTCATCTGAAAAGAGGACTTTGGACCAGGGCTTTTATTAGCTGTAAGGCAGAATTCATCAGAAGAATTGACAGCAACGCTATGTGTCAGGCTATGTATAACTAATCTATTTAAAACACGTTTTATTTTTTGAAATAAATTAATTTTAAATACACTTTGGTCATACCCAAATCAGTTGCAATACGTTCAAGTTATTGCTTTTAGAGATGAGTCTCATAATAGTTTATTTTAGCTTCATGGTTAGATGAAGTGATTTGTTATAACTCAAATTACCAATAAATGCGTTCTCCACACACACATTTGATTTTATTAAGATGTGGGCTATAGCAGCTGGATGGGTGTGTTTTGGGGTGGGTGATGTAACAGGGGAAGTGTTGGGTGGGGGGGCAGGAGGGGGTGGGAGCTTCTCTCTCTCCCCCATAGAGCGCAGCATGAGCGCTCCGCAGCAAAAGGATGTGTGAGCAGGCAGCGCGTTACTGTAGGGACGGGGTCCACAAACTGCTGAACAAAGAACAAGCCAAACTTCGAGCCCAGGAAAGCCGCGAGCAGCCGAAACCCGTAGCCGGTCAGGACAGCGAGTCCGCGACGGCAGCGCAGTCCGGAAACAGCGGCGCCCAGCCCGGTGGAATTGACGGGCTCGTCCGCTGGATCGTCACCAAAATGAGCGACAACAAGAACATCTCCAACCGGGAGTACGCCTCCAGCAAGGAGGAGGTGGCCGTGGCTCAGGAGCAGTTCTTCGCCCCGGAGCCACGGAGAGGCATCTCGGTTATCCTGGATGTGAGTATGAAGCTGCAGGTTGGGGCGGATGGGTGGGTGGATGAAGACATCCAAAGCGCGCTGCGCACTTACGCACCGACATGTTCTAAAGGCAGTGCCAGTTTGTTTTCAGCCTGCATCCTATTACTCAGTAACCCGAATAACAAACAGTTTCAGAGGATTTAGTCTTCAACCCAATGAAAAAACAACAAATGGCAGTTACTTTTGTCAAAGCAGCGACCATCAATGTTTATTTTAACCTTTACTTTAGTTGTTAAACATGTCCGCACAGAAGTACCTCCGGTGAACTTATCAATACGGTGAAACTTGTCAATACAGCCAAATTACATTTTTCTGATACCATTTTTTTTAATCCTCTGGAACTAAGTGCAGCGTAAACCTGCAAGGAAGACAAAAGAAAACTTTATGGTTCATAGCTGGTTAAAGTCAACAATCGGTGTATTTTTTTTTCCTTTAAAAAACGTGTAATAACATGACATAAAATGTTGTAAAAAGTAAAGTAAAGCATTCCATTACAAGATTTAAAAAATCGAATTCTTTTTTCACTGAAGGAAAAACCTTGCTAAGAAAGCCTATGTGGATCAATGAGATGGAAAAAGAGGATCTTTTGGAAGATTGACTGAACCACTGCACAAACTGCTTGAATATATATTTTATCTCATTTTTTTAAAAAGCTATGCAGTTCTCTCACAACTGCATAGCTTTTGTGTTTTTCTGCAGTTGTGCAGAGCACAAGTAAAATTCTTCCGTTGAGTAATTTGATTCTTTACCTTTAAATACTCTTATCAGTTGCCTTATGTGATGTCATCAGAGGCATATGAACAAAATGCCTTGGTTTCCTGGGGTTTTAAGAGTAAATGATTCATGTTTTCCATCTGAACATGACATAAAATTTGGGAAATAACCTTGGTTCTTCAAACAATGCTGTTTACCTCCTTAACATTTATTACTTGTGGTGAACGAGCCAGATACTGTAGCTTTATTTCCAATTTTTAATAGTGTATTTATTCAATATTTAGTTTAATTTCATTGATCTGAGAATGGCAGCTGCTGACACTCAGTTTGTACTCATTCTGACATTTATTCTCCAGTTTTCTGCATCACCTTTACTTCTGAAATGCTAATTGTTCTGCCATTTTCCGATACTATTGACCCCCAACATTATTATCACGTCAAAGACTCACACCAAAGTGGTTTCCTGGTGGGTCTGTTTGCTCACAGCTTCATGCAGCATTTCTCCTCAATAAACCTACTTTCTTGGTTGCTGTTTTTTGCTGCATTTATCCTTAATCTTCTTCTTAACCATTTGTACCTTTCTTACTTTCTCAAATTCCTTTCATCTTTTCTCCCTCTCCTCACTTCCAATCACCCCTCTCTCATCAGAAGCATTCGTTATTAATAAGGTTAGAAGATGCGTCACTTTCCCTTCTGCCTTCCTTCTGCTGCTGTCTCCAATTTCTACATTTGTTCTGTCTTTTTCTGCAGTTTTTCTGTGTTTCTGTTGTAACTTTTTACAAACACATGCCACCTCCTCACTACAACACTTTTCTCACTCTATCCAAAGCATCTCTGCCTTTAAACAGCTCCAGACCTGACTGCTTTCTGTGGAGCTGAGTTCGCCCCAGCGTGCAGCCGGGCAGCAGAACAATGCAGAGCAGCTTGTCGTTTGGAGTGTGGCTCTGCTCAGTGGTAATGAGCTTCACTTTGGCCTTGTGGTTGCAAGAATCTACCTCTTGATTTTAGAAATACTAATTGTGCAATGCCAAAGTGTCATAATTAGCTCCTCTGTAATAATGACGCAAAATATAAACTCTAATTGTCGTTGGTTTGCTTCTGAAAATAGTTTTCTAGTGTTTTGTAAAGACTGTCATGAGAATGGTGAGAGTATTTAATTTACTTGAGGAAGATACAAGTCCTGAGTGTGTGTATTTGTGGATATTTGACTTGTCTTTGTGTTGCCCTGATGGACTATTCAGCTAATACCCCTCCTTACACCACTCATCCTGCTTGGATCAAGTGGTTGCAGAATGCTTGAATAAATGGATATGACTTAAAGTATATATAAACTTTAATTTATAAGGAACAATGTCTTTTATTTATTTGACACAAATTTTAATATGTAAAATTTTATCCCAATCTACCACTAAATTCCAATAATTTGGGAATTTAGCTTAAATCATCAAATATTCTGCACTAAAAATACATTTTTATGTTCCAACATAAAAATGTTGGAACATTTTTTAACCACATGGCTCAGTGGTAGAGCACCAGGCAGAGACTACAGTCATCAAAGCTGTTGGCCCTGGACCATTTGCTGCATGTCTTCCTCTACTGTCTCTGCTCTTCTTCCTGCCTAGTACTGTTGAATTAAAGCCACTATTGCCATGAAAAAGCTGTAAAAAATAGAATTAACAAAGCTGAATTATTTGCATTAGATTAAACATTAATTACTCTTAAACTTCCTATCATGGTCCCACAGTGTGTAAAGGTTTGAGATCTGATTTGAGATTTTTCAGGTCTAGATAAAGAATGAAAAAGAAAATGAAGTTTGAAAAGTATGAATACAGGTGAATATTTTCTTCTTTTATTTCCTCCTGTCTTCCTGTCTCCCTTCCTTCCATCTTTCCTTCTTTCATCCCTACTTTATGCACATTTCCTATTTAAAGTCTTAGCACTGTAAAAGATAAACCATATATTCATAGTAAACTTTTAAAATGGCCTAAAATTGACTGATAATTCTGGAAAATTGAGTTTGAAAAATTTAATTTTGACATAGAAAGTCTGCATAAAACCTTTTATTTATTTTAAAGGAACAGTTAATGATGATCTGGTTTGTTGCGATGCCTCAATTTTATTTTCAACTGCTCTTTTTCTTAGTTTGCCTTTTGCTGCTGCTCACTTTGTCTTTCCATCTGCCCTCCTGTTCATTATTCTGCTGCACTCCTCAGCAGGTATACTTCATATGGCTCTCAGAAAACACTGATGAAAGAAGCCGTTCTGACATTTTCAGATCCACAGTGGGAGGAATCTTTGGCTGAAGCTATAAATTAGCTTAATGTGGTGCAACACCCGCACACAGTACATAATCAGTCAGCTGTAGATCAGTGAATTTGTTTGTTTTTATGCTCATGAACTTCAAGTCTAAGAGTTTCTCATGCTAATAAACAGCTGCCTCCTTTCAGGCCTTCTGATGGAGTCAAATAAAATAAAAAAACACTAATTGGTTGGTTGATGACCTGTTTTCTTATTGGCTTTATTTCCACTCAGTAGAATTCAAGTTTTCTGTTAACATTGCAATAAAAAGGATTTCCTCTTGGGTGGCTTTTAAGGTAACAACAGTTGCCTGTATTTTTCTTACTGATTGGTGTATGAAGTATTTCCCTTTCTAAACAGGTCTAATATACATATTTTGTTTTCATTAACCCTAATTAGTTAGCTACCCATTCATACACTATTTCAGTTCAGTTTCATGGACTCTTTCTGTGCAAGAAAACTTGTTTTTAGAAGAAAACAGTTAATTGCACAGTACAATTAATAATTGTCTTAGAATATACATCGTTATTCTTTACCACATCAAAGCTCCTGCATGCTGTAAAACTACCATCAGGAATTTGAATTGAATATAACTTGGATTTTTTGCTTTTAGATTAACATTTTATATGGGGGGCAAATGGCATAAGGTTTCATTATTAGAACACAATCAGGTAGAGGCAGTGTGGTACTATGGGGAAAGTTATGTTGGGGAAACCATCAGTGCTGCCATCTATCTGGATGCGGAGCCATGTTAATTCAATGGGTATGTTACATTCTGTGGCCTCTTTGAGCAGAATGACGTAGTCTTGGTAAAGACCAGTCCCTTGTCCAATGCTTTGCTTCATACAGAGAGTCTGAAGCCTTGGCTACTGAGAAACGATTGCTTCCTGGAGGTTTAGACTCTGCTGAAGTTTAAAATTTTACCTAATCTCTAACGTTTGGCTGTGACGTATGAAATGCGCCAGTTTGGCTCTAAGAAGCTCATTGGAAATTGCCTTCGCTATAAACAGCCATCTTCCACTGTGAAGAGAGAAGTGCCAAGCTGAAAGAGGCGGATGTTAATTCAATATTTGGAATATTTGGCCAACACGGACTGAACAGCTTCGTTCACTTCCTCCGTTGCCGTTGATAAAACTACAGACGGACTACAATTCTAAAACAGTGCAGAAAATTATCGTCATCATTCACAACCTGTCTTTCTGTTCACTGATTGGCTCGGTAGAAAATCTACCGGTGGGAATCCAAGTCGGTGGGAGAGAGCCCAGACTCTGCAGTGAAGCGAATTGTGAATCGAGAGGAAATTTCATAGGAAGGTAACGGGCAGGGTATAAAGTAACCTACCACAAAACCAGAGCCATTCAGGAATGGTTTGAGGAATGGTAAGTTTGAGGGTTTGATGTGGCCTCCAAATTCCCTAGATGTCAATCCAGTCAAGCATCTCATATCCTAGAGAACTTTTTCCTCCTGACATATTGGTGTCAGATAGCTCAACACAACTTCAGGGGTCTATTGGAGTTGATGTCTCAATGGTTTAGGACTGTTTTGGTAGCAAAATGCTGATCATCAATTAACACACTGTTAATTTAAAGAAACACATTGATTCCAAAATGAAGTTAAATTATTACACAGGGGATCAGAGTGATGTGAATTGTGTATTTGCTTTTTTGTATTTTTTCTATGAGTATTTACTGCAAAAAGTGGTTTAAAATTGATGTGTTTGCATTATAACCACAGTTTTCTCTCACACTAATTTTCCTCTCCTGTCTTGTGTCCACAGATATTCAGAAGAGCCGACAAAGATGGTGAGTAAAATTGTAAACTAGTAATTTATTTTCGTCAGCTATGAAAAAAAACACACTTGCCAATGTTGGATTGTGATGGTTTTGTATTTAAAGTTAAGAAATGCAATTCCAAATGTATTTGGATTTTGTTTTTCACATATTTTAGAAATGTTCCCAAGCTACAAAATGCTATGAAAACTCAAATTATATTTTATAAATGCAAACATTTCTAAAATATTTTATTAAGAAGTGGTTTATATGATTAAAAGACCAATGGCTGCCTTATCATCAAGACTATGACTTAATGCAGCTTTATGGAACTCTCTAGACGTTTCTCTATGAACTTTTCCCAGAGTTTTGGTTGTATGTATTCAGCTACTTCACTCTGAATTACTCAGGCACAGCAAGAGTCCAAAACTTTTTCTTTTAGTCTAAAATGTAAAAAAAAAACAAATAAAAAAAACACATCCTTTGCTGTCCTACAGCCATCTGCAAAAATACACAGCTCCCAGTAAGAAACACTCAATCAAAGTCAGGAGGAGGCTCTTAGCGACGTCAATCAGGCAGATTTGTGGATGCGCTGCTCAAACCCTCCCCACAGAGCGCGACAAATTCAAGATTTCCAGAGAAACAACCTAGCACCAGATTTAAACTGCATGGTCCTCCGCTTTGCTTCAAACTCCAGTGGTGCTCAGAGAAGTGTGTGTAGGAAATTTGTGATCGCACAAGAATGCCTGTAAAAAAAAAAGGATGATTGGTATATAATATACTGAAGCTCTCAAATTTCAAATGTTATTCTGCCATTGCTCTCCCACTTCGTCTACATTGACCGTCGCTCATACTGTGACGTGACAGAACCTGACATAATAGGTTTCAGAATTAAATCCATGTGTACCAGCACTGGCATCTGACACGGAAATCTGTTTACTTTCTTTCATTATTGGCCATTCTTACTAGCATGCACATTCACAGCAGGGGGAGTAACTGAACTGCAGCGGAGAGCAACGGTTAGGGCGTGGACGCACTTACATGAGCATGATTGACAGTCTACAAAGAAGATCACATTTTTTCACAGATTGTTTCAAATTTTACTGAGAGGACATAGTGACAGTTTTAACAAGTATATCAAAAACATTTTTTAATAAGTTGCCTACTACAATTTAACTAAAAACTTGCTTATCAAGGAAAGGTTGATGCATCTCTGAATATTGGTGGATTATTTTCTATTCTCTTTAAGACGGGTTTTTACACTTTTACACTATTTTCTCCTCAGTTTATTACATACACTGTTTGGGAAACTGGATACAAACTGACAAAAAAGAATATCTAAGCTTAAAAGAAAAACCTTATTGACCTTCTGAGATTGTCAATCAAGAATAGCTTATAAAAACTGACAGAATGCCTTGTTTTTTTGTTGTTTTTTTGACAAAGCAAAGAGTGAGGGAAATGGGTTCTGCTTCAGTTCTGTCATGTGATTTTTGGTCAGTGAAAACTGTCTGCTGGGGGAGCTGCTGCAGCATCGTCCTATCATTTATCTTTGCATCCTGGGACACTGGAGGGTTTTCAGAGGGTGTTTTTGTACAGTTTTGCCAGCAAGCAGCTTGTTTATATCCTTTGACATGTGATAGTGTCTTTTCTTTTCCTGCCCATCCTGCTTTTATCCCTTTTTTCAATCTCTTCTTTCTTGTTCCTCTATTCACTAAAACCCATAAAAAGCGTTTTATTGCAGGCAGATGGTCATTTATTCTTATACGTGCTTGTTTTTGCAAGTGTGGATGGAATTCTTTCCTTTTGCTGCATAAATCCCCAAGATTTATCTCTAAATAACATATTTGTGTCCAACCATGAGGGTATAATTGGTCGTAGTCATCTGTCTTAGTGGAAGCACCTTCTGAAGTTCAGCAAACAGAAATTCTTCCCCCCTTTTGTCATCCTTGCTGTGGATGACACTCCCATCTCGCCGGGGGTTTGATGTGATTGTGCTTCTGCATCTCCAACTGACAACATTTTAAATGCCTGCACCTAATTACCAACTTCTCTGATACAGAACGTTAGTCAGGACACATTTTCAATCCCGCTGATCACATTTTCTGAGAGCCGGGCTCTTGCATAAGAAGCTCTCACAAACAAGCTGTCGGGTTGTGTGAGACTTTTTGAAAACAGCCTCTTGGGGTGTTTCAGCAACTCAGTTCCAGGTGAAGAAAAATGTCTTTAAAAAGGCGGATGCAAGTGTGTGTTTGGGAGGGATTGCTGTAGCATCAGATAGCAGAAGAGCCTTGGTGAGATGTGATGATGGTTATTACGGGGAAAAGCTGTTATTTGATGCATAGTATGCAAGCTGGAGGGGGGATAAAAAATCAGTGAACATGAGCTGAGGAAGAGCTATTTTTACTCTTGTGCTCTTCTCTCCTGGGTGAGAACCGGGGAACTGTTTTAATGAGAGAGTGAGGGAAGGGAGATGCTAACAGGGAGAGGAGAGTTTGTTAAAAAAAGAGAGAGTTGTAGGGGTAAGATGCTGAGGTTAGTAAGAGAAGAGGAGTAGAGCAGAGATAAAGATGAGCAAGAGAGTAAGAGCCAGTATCATATATCGGGGTGAGAATTCAGGTGCACTTGGTCAAAGTCTGGCTTCACATTCACTCTGCGTATCTCTAGGCTGCTGAAACTGCAAACCGAGGCGTGTGTGTGTGCAGGTGTGTGCGTGTTCATGTCGATCAGAAATACAACCAGCAAATATGTCGTTGTGGTATAAATGCTCAATGTTGCTTGGTTGTAGGCTTATGCACAGACTTGTAATACAGCGTAGGTCTGGCACACATTTTTATGCAGCTGGTGGAGTTTTTATGTAACCAGTCAGTGTTTGAAATAGTTGCATCATTTTACAGCATTGTAGTTCACAGTACGAACAAGTGGCAGCAGCTGCAACAACAACACATTTTCTGTAATCGCTGACATCATCTTCACATTGGGTTATACGTTCTACTTTTTTTTTATTTTTTTACTTTTTGTAAATTACTTAATTAAAACTTTATGACTCTAGAATGACATTTTATCTAAGTTGATGCTTTTTTTTAAGCTGGAGTACTGGCCTATTTTAGTTTATTGCAGTATGTAACAGTGTTTTATCTCTTTACGAGATTGTTTTTTAAATAATTTTATCATTTCATTTTCAGCGAGTCTTGGGATACACAGGTCATTGTGACTGATTAGATGTCTGAACACTAAAATCTGTTTATCCATCAAGGCTTTGATGTTAAGGGGTTGCACTATGGGGAAAATGAAAGATGATAAAGTTCATCTTTGAGGTTTTGGTATGTGTTCAGCGTCTATCTAAATGTCAATTCAGTTAACTTCTTCTGAAAATCTGGAAATTAAAATGCAAATGAGCACTTCAAAATACTTATCAAAATGTTAAAAAATGGGCATGATAAAATATTTAATTGCAAGAAATGACAGATTAAATGTCAGATGTGTTGTGGTGTCTGCTTCATATTTAGGGAAAATATTTCCTAAAACTTTCTTTTCATCAACATTTCTGTCTTTAAATATAAATCTTTACCCAAGTTCAGCATTTAGACATTAAATCTGTCTAAAAGTTGTTGATGGAGAACTTTAGCCTTAGATACATTCTTCCATGCATGTCTTGAAAAATAAACATATTCCACCACATCTTTCTATTGTTAATGCGAGGAGCAGCCATCTTGAAATGGGAAGTCAGCCTGACAAGTCATAAATGGGAGTAGCAGGAGGTGCTCAGTGTTTGCACAAATTTCTAACTCTAGATTTATTTAGTCCTTTCTAGACAATTTAGGTTTTGTAGATGTACCTTTAGTTTGTATAAAAGCTTCCTACAGTAGAAATCACCTCTTGAGCTGATAACTTGGCTTTTATTTGCTGGTCTTGTTTGTGAAGTGGACTTTGGAAACATTTGCATTTGGATGTATTTGTGTGGAAATACAAATACTTGCTCTTTGTTTCTTAACAAGAACCCCTAACCGTAACCCTAACCCTCCGACAGTAAACATAACATACAATCATCAGTTACCTTCTTAGCAATGTTGGAAGTTTTTATTCTTCAGTGGTTTAGAGTGAAGCTATCAACTACTGAAGATGAAAGATTTTCTAACCAGAAGACTTATAAAGTAGCCAAAATGGATGCAGCACCCAACAGAATGTGGGTGTGACTGTAGACACAATGACAACCTTCAAACAGACGAAAATTGTCGCAGAGGTGAAGAGACTTGAGCAACAGAAGCTGCAGTGATGCAACAGTCTCTGCAGTATTTGAAGAGGGAAGACTGTAAATACACCAAGTGGAGGGAAGCAAAAGTTTGAGTGAACAGTGAGGAAAGGCAGGGTGACCTGTTCTGTAAAGGTGAAGGCGGACAGACTGCTGATGGGTTTCGAGTGTTTCGTTTATTCAACAAAACGAATCCAAGGCTGGATGGATAAGAGCTCTAGATATTTTACAGAAATAGTTAAAAAATTTGGTAGACATATGTTGTCACTAATTATATTTCTTGTTTAGATTACTGTCAAAAATGGTTTTCTTCTAAAATGCCAAAACATACATTTTTAAAATGAACCATGATTGTAGCTACCACAAAGTAATTAACAAGCTTGTAAGGCTGTGTGTGAGCTTCCCTAGCAGATGCACTTGGTATCAGCCAGCTGGTCCCTCAGTTTGGCAGTTCATCTGCTTCTCATAAACCTTGCATTTTGGACTAATGGCTTTAGAAAAGTGCTGATTGAGTTTTGAGTTCTGGCTGTTTGGGAGTACTTTGATTGGGACATGAGGATAAGCAAATCCTTGACTGCTGTACACCTTTCATTTTAAGGCAGACTTTCAGTTTGGAGATATGTCATGAAATTGTTTTTATTCTTCCCGTTTGCCACGTCAAAGTTGTCACGCTTTTTTCTTAGTTGTTCTAGTCCTGTGGCTTACAGTCAGGTGCAACTTGTACATGTGTTTTTTTTCTTTTTCCTTTTTATGATAATTTTATTTTACTGTTGCATTAAATGTTAATATTGATAGACATGAGCAAAAGAGTAAAGATTGCTGTCTGCAGCTACAAGGAAAGCTAATCGTTGGCTAAAAGCAAGATGGCCAGATTTGGAGAAACGATTCCCCATATGGTTCTTAAAGAATGTGGTGCCAGGAGAGGTTTGTGAGGGATGCAGTGAAGTCTCCACGCCAAGGTAGTTGTCAAAGAGATTAGTATAAATTACTTTGCAGCCTTTTTGTGTAATCGCTGCATTGCAACCATCTCTGTCGCATTTGACAATTTCAAAATAAACGTGACTATGTTTTTTTTCTTCTTCATTAAATTTTTTCACTGATATTCCAGAGTTACTTATAGCCTGGAAATACAGTAATATAAAAGTATTATGTGTTTTCATGCTTAAGAGTCAAATCTCTTAATTACCATAAAACGGTCAGTTGAAATAACTGGAGTGATTCTCAAAATAAAATATTTGCATAACGTGTTGAGTGTTCATCTTCATTTTGAAGGATTTTACTGTGACTATTCACTTACTGGAACATTAGCTTTGTCTGCTGGCAGTTCTGCTGGTCTTAAGTCAGATTGGTGTCATGTGTATCTAATTACCTGCAGTCTTTAATCACAGTACAATGCCGCTAACAAGTCCCAGAGAGGCAAGGGAGACTGATGAGCTGAACGGAAAAAAGCTCTGTCAGAGTCACAAAGTCTAAATAATTTGCTCTAAAGAAAACAAACAAAAAAAAATACCATAGCACTGGCGCTACTGCGGTATTAAGAGAGTTTAATGCATTCAAGATCGTCTACTATTTCTGGTGTCGCCTATTCCATAATTTTCTGCTTGTGCTGATAAAACAAAGATACTTCCAGAATGCTAGCTCTGCTACTTCTTTATTATTTAAAGAAACGGCCTGTCAGGTTGAGGCCATTGTGATAATTGTCATTAAAACATCAAAAAGAAGATGAGAATAGGTATCAGATATGGAGGCTGTCATTGACCTTGTAGGAACTCCACTCGTGAATATGTGAACATTATGTGGCGTAAAGTCAGGCTGACCTAACTTAAATATAAATTATGATTAAAAGGTCAACATCTTGACTTTATTTGATCTAAAAAGTTTTAAATGTGGTGCAGGACAAATGTGATGGACATGCTGAGCTGTGGGAAAAGGTTTCTGAACAGGATGTGTAAGAGACCGTGGCAGCAGGCAAATAGAGGAGGATTGCTGTCCTGGTCTTCTGGATTTGGATCAAAGGCCGAACGTTAAGACGCTCTTTGAAGACATTTTTCCTCACCTGGTGTTTTCTGCCCTTCACTGTGCAGGGATCAGACCTACCATAAAAAAAAAAAGGTGAATTCTGTCTTGCTTTGTTTCAACCGTTTCTTTGGGTTTGCAGGTAGCTTCTAAAAAATACTAGCAGCTACCTGGATGCCTGTTAGCTCTGCTACACAAGAAGTTGAAATGTGCCTACTTTTTACTTGTGAGGTGGAAAAGGTTTATATTGATATTTGTGAAGAAATATATCTGAGCTGCCTGTGGGAATGCAGTCCATTTCGACTTGTCGGTTCTCTCATCTTCTCTCAGCTTTCTATAACTTTCTATACCTAAAGGTCTGTTTAAGCTTTTAGGTATAGCTTAAACAGCTATACCTAAAGACAGAAAAATAAGAGAACAGCTCGTCTACAGTAAGCCTTTAATTTTAAGCAAACTTAAACTGTCAGAATCTGAAAATCTACTTCTTTTTGTTTATAAAAACTGCCTTTTATTGCTTTATTTTAAACTTTCCCTCATTTTTGTAAAACATTTTTCAAATACTTGAACTAGAGACTGCTGCTGAACAAATTTTGGGCCAGAGGAAAAAAGTAGATAAAAACTAAAAGCCCAAAGAAATTGAATATAAACAAGCAATCATGAACAAAGCACTTTAATCAGTCCAATCAAATTCTTTGCTTTATTGCTGGAAATATGAGAGGCAATCATCGATTCGCTGATGTGACCTTTTCAACCAGCTCGCCCCATCACACGCACATGCTCTCTTGAAACCCTCTTGAGAAACTGAACAAACAATCTGTGATGAGATCAGGGCGGCGTTGTGCCCCAAACAGATTACGCCGAGTTATTCTGCAGGCTGCCGTTTATTATGTGGGTGTTTATGTGTACCCGAGGGTTAGTTGATAAGGGAAGCACAGAGTGAAAAGTATTATGAAGTTTTATATTTATTAAACAAAAAGATGGGGAATCGAACTGATTCCTAGTCATAAATAGATTTTTGTTGTTTTTCTATTCTATCTATTTTTATCTTGCTGGACTTATAAAAGTTTTTTGTCCACTGGTGGGGCTGAATCATGACTCGACAGAATGACGGTGTTAGTTCAAGACGGAAAATGGACCCTGATGGTTTACAGTCCCTTAACTGCTCAGAGATCTGTTTAGTTAGCATCCAAATGGTAGGATGACAGTTTAACACTCAATCAACAATAAGGGCAACCAGTTGGTTTCTTCGTTTAGGTACCTTTGTGGGTGTTGGTCCATCCTAGGCATGGTAAAGAATATCACACTCAAAAGTCAAACGCCATCTAATAATAATTTGAGTTCTTCTGTAAATCCATAGTTCTCCAACTGTGCTAGACGCATAAGTTGTGGTAGTTTTCTTACCTTTCATGGTATTTAACATCTTTGCACTAATTTCTTTATAAGTATGGACACATTTAGTGTATTGATGATCACATTGATTTTTGTTTAATCAGGACCTAATCAAAAGAGTTGTGGAGAACAATTCTTGAACTCTCCATACAAACCACAGCAGATAACAGTGAACCAGGAACTTATTTTTTACTAAATAATGACATTCATACTTGGATCTTGACAATATCTAACAAGTTTGACAACCAGTGAGGTTTGCTAACTAATAGATGTGGTAACAAATCAACTACTATTAAAAGATTTGTGCAGATATTTTTCCAACTATGACTAATTGCTAAATCAGAGCTTTACCTCTCATTTCAGCCTCTTGAGAAGGTTAGTCATGCTTGTATAATATTCTCATTCTTTATATGTGGCTAAATGAATCATCCTTGAAGTTTTTGCAAATGTTCAGAAGCTGCCCTCGAGGACTGAACTAACCCCTCCTAGCTATGTGATTTCCTCAGCATCCACACATCTTCCAACCAGCCAGTTTCTCCTCGATGTTCCAAGACCATGGTGAAAAAGTAGAGGCATTTGCTGTGGCCACATAAAGACTGTGGAATACCTTGCATCTACACCTGCACCGCTCAGGTCATTGAATCATTGGTCAAAAGAGAAGTTATGGAAGTTTCTTTTCATTGGCTTTTGAATGAATATGAGACATTAAATAGCTCTTGGAGGTGGACTTGCTGGTGTTCTCCAGATCCATGTTCCTTCAGGATTTTCTACTGGAAGGCTGAATTCATGTTTTCATCATGAAGAAGCAAAGCAACCTAGGATTATAACCCACAATGTTGGATTATCTGTATGAGATGTTTTTTTGTCTGAAATGCTGTTTTCTTGGGAATCACAATTCTATATTTGTGGACAGTGACTAGTTTTTTTTGAATCCCAAAGCATTATAAATGTCTTTCAGATTTATTTTATTTTTATTTTTTTGCTGCTTTTTCATATCTTTTAGCCTACTTCATGATGTCAAATAGGTTATATTTAAGAGTTTTCATGATTCTACATATCCGGCAGCAGTAATCCTGGTTGCTTACTGTGAAATAGAAATCGGCTTTCCAAAATTTGAGGTCAATCTGTTAATTCATGATTTAATAATTGGTGGTGGTAGTTTTCATTGGGAGCATGTTGGTTTGGAAACTTTTAGAAGGTAGCAGACTTTCACTTGTTCAAACGCAGCTCCACAAGATGACAGGCGGAGTTGACTCATTTTGAACAAATTATAAGGTAGAGCTCCTCTATGAGCTCTACTTTATATTGGGAAGGAACTACTGTAGTCGGTAGGTGCTAATGCTCAACTTCTGTGTTTAATGAGCAGCGGTGGTGCCTGGCAGCCGCCACTCTGAATCTGTGCTATGCACTCTGGTTTGTCTGTTCACGCTCTCTGTGTGCTTCATTGGAAGAGTGGGGGTCTTCTGCTGTGAGCTTTAAAGCAACAGGGGCACTTAAGGCATGACATTTATGTGCCATATAATTAACACAGTGGCCTTGCTGGGTGGGTCTGAATTAATGTGTCATCTGCATAATAACTTTCTTTAAAGGTCTCTTAGTTATTTAGTCTCTGTTTATTGATCACTTTCCTTTCAACTGTTGAACTTCTGAATTTGTTGCTAAGGTAAGGCATGTTATTCACTTGCATTCAGACATACATTTCATAACCAGAAGTTTTGTCAGTTTTTCTAGTTGCATTTTACCAACAGAGTGATCAAGGGGGGAACCCAGACATGTTCTGTAATAAGGCACCAAACCTGGTTCTCTTAGCAGGAATACAGCAACCTCAGTAACATCTCAGTTGCCCCTGGTTACAGCATACCTCTGTTCTCCTCCCATGAGGCTTTATGACCTGCTGTTGCCATGACACCAAAGTTAACCTCCCTAAAGTCCCCCCCACCCCCGCAGAAGTATTCCTGTGTGGCTGTTTCCCTCAGTTTCTACTTTGCACTCAGGTGTCGCCTACCAGCTGAGCTCAGTGAAGGGACTGTTGGTTCATCAGTTTGTTCTAGTCTAACAGATGTCACCTTTTGTGCCAGAGTAGCTTAGTTTGCTTCAACAGTGGTGTGTTCAACTCAGAGTCTACTCGTTATGGACTGTATTGATGCTGATGGTTTTTCTCTTCCACTGGGAAATGGAGTAAACTTTTTTTCTTCAGGCAAGTGTAACACAAAGTGCTTTGCAGGAGTTAAAAACAGAAACAGGCTGAGAAAGCAACAGAGACAGACAAACATTAGAAATGATCAAATGTCGTAAACATTCAGACAAAACAAACAAGATGTGTGTGTTATTTTATATCCATATAAACAGGCGTTTAATCAACAGATGCACATTGCACACTGCCACATTGCTTTGTTCCCTGATTGGTTTGTTTCAAGTTCTTCATATGACTTCTAATGCTTTTCCTTCTTATTGCATGACTAATAGTGGCTCCACTGATGCATTTTACAACCTGAGCGTTGGACCTTTACAGCTCATCCAGTTACCATAGGCCTCTTCTCTGCTTCTCTAAGTATTTCTCTCCTTGCCTGCCTCATAGTTCAGGTAAATCACCATAGTAGGTTTGCTGTTGTTGTAATCCTGTTTCTATTTTCAGTTAATGATAGAAACATTGTCTCAAAGCTTGAGACATAGTTTTATAACGTAACCCTGCTTTTAACTTCTCTACAACTTTACCTCTGATTCGCCGCTGTGTTCCTTGATAATTAACAAAGTTGTTTGTTCGCTAATGAAATCTCTGACGTACTAATGGTGAGAATATGTCTTCCACAGGTGAAGTGTATTAACTATTTAGGTTACTTCTTAATTAACTGGGTTCCACTGGATTTTATTTAGAGGTAGCTGTGTAGACGGGATTGAATAGAGATGCAATACAGATTTTTTTTTGTAAAAAGAGAATTGGAAACGGTCCATTATTTTTTCTTCACTTCACAAATATGCATTACTCTGTTGGTTTGTTACATAAAATTCTAATTCTTGGTGCCATTTGAACAACGATGAAAATGTTCATGGGGGTTCATTGTTGTTTTGTTTTGCAAGGCATTGTATGTCAGAACAAAACTGAGTGCCTGATGAAGTGTTTCTTGTCAAAACAGAAGATCTTCTGAGTGATATAAGCTAATCTCCTGTGCATCCAACAGAGCCAATTCCCTCATATTTAAATAGTATTTTCCCTCATTGTTCTCCTTCATGCGTGCAGTATGACCTCTGTTCCCATATCTCAGCTGCTTCTGTATTTCTGACACACTTCACTGATTTTTCCTGTCGAGTTACATTTGATGTCCACCCCGCAGATGGCATCTAGTACAGCATCTGTTGCCAATAAACAGACACTCCTACTTTACCACTCACAAAAGTGTTTTTCCAAAACCCTGCTGACCGACAGAAGTTGCTTCCCCAACACGAATGGATGATTTTTGTTTCTGTTGTAGCTTTGTTTGCAGTCAGTCGCAGTTATGTGAGATACTGTGAAAAAAATTGCTTCAGTACATTTTGTAGAAGTTCAAAATTGTTAAAAGCTAAAGTTATGCCTTATTAAAATGTGTCTGGATTTGTAAAGCGCACCTTTGTGGGGGGGAAAATAAAAAATGTTATGAATCAAAATCCATCCTACAAACTCCCACTTTTCAAATCTGTTAAATTCTTAAAATTGACAGATAAAAGGAATAAAGCAAAAATTATTCTTAAAGCGAGTTGCAGCATCCTCATTTAGCCACTGACAGACCAGTGGCTAAATGGTCTGTCAGTGGCTCTTCTTGTTCTTTAACAATTTGCTGGTCATGTTATTGAGCTGATCTTTTTTCCTGAGAAAAAAGTTTGAATGTCGTCTGCACTGAGGACCGATCCATTATCATCCTGAAATAATTACTTTGTTACCAAGCCTGCTTTAGAAAATGTTCTCTGGTGGTCATCCTGGCCATCTTTTCCTCAACCTAACCTGCAAAACCTTTTCTTCAGAATACAAAACTTATTTTTTCTTATTTTTTTTCAGGCCATTGGTTGTGTGTGTTTCCACAGAGGAGTCTAAATTCCTTACACAGCTCGTAATGTTTAACATCGTTCAGGGCTGTTGTGAAAAACATGACTTCCTGTGTGGACAGTACACTCTCAGCCAGGTGAACCAATCCACCTCAGGCAGCATGCGGGCATTTCACATATCTATGAATTTATCTATAATAACCCAAACAGAGGTGTAAAGTTGGAGCTAGTCCATTTTTAAACTTTAAGAAAATCTTTGCAAATCGGGGATGTGTTTAAGTCTTTTTGAAAACCAGTAGCGGTTCAAGGGTTGAAAAACCTTTAGAGGGTCTTAAAAAGTATACATTTACATAACAGCAATACCCTAAAAGCTTTAAAGCGGTAGTTTTGATTTATGGTTTAATATTCTTTATTTCGGTGAGAGCTATGCAAGCTTTGTATGATAAATGAGTTCTGCTTTATAAGGGCCAGTGTAACATAAAGCAGTTGCATGCAAACATCACAGCCGTAACCCGAGGCAATATTTAAAGTGTTTTCATGTGTACATAAAAACACGGCTCGGAGATGTATGCACAAGGAACTAGAGTCATTCCTTTATGTACTACTAAACTCACCATCAGACCGAAGATAATGTTTTTTAAAAATGAAAGTTGATAAAGACAGTGCTTTCCTACTGTTTTGTGCTGTCTGTCAAGAAAATTCATATTTTAAACAAATATTTTGTTACACTTATGTGTACCTGAATGTCAAAGGACATTAGGATATCTGGCAAAGCAACTGGTCAAGTAGTTTTAGAATAAAGATTAATTTCTCAGTTAATAATCTACTAAAGACTGAATGGAAAACAATAACTCTTAGTTTAGAGCGTTAATATTTAAATCTAGTTGTTAAGGTCAAACATACCTTCTATTATCTGAATCTTAGTTTACTTGAAAGATCTTCTGTTTATGATTAGGTATTTAATTATTTGGGAAGCTCATTTAATAACTTGTTCAAAGCCAAAGAAGTCTAAGACTAACTTTGTCTTATGTCTTAATGTACACAGTGTCCCCATTTTGAGAGGAGAGCTTATTGTTTTGAGATGGTTTATTTTGTCTAAACAAAGCTCATTTTATCTAAATCAGAATCCAAGGAAGTGAAAGGTTGAAATCAAGGGTTTATTCAGGCTGCATCTTGAAAGTAACTCATTGTACAGAAAACATAACCTTGTAATTCATAATCTGGTTTATTGGCTTTTATTCAGCCTCAAGAGACAACAGAACTGGATAATTGTATTTACCAAGCTAAACAGGTTTCTTCTAATTTGAGTACATTGGATGGAGCAGGAGATGGAAAGATTGATCGGGTCTTGCCTGGAGCTGTAAGGGCTTTACGCTGGTATTTGGTAGTGAAGACGGACTGTGAAACGCTAAGCTCTAAATTTACTGATTCATCTGCATCCTAAGTCTCAGCTGTAGTTATGAGAGCTGGATCATGACTGAAAGTACAAGGTTCAGGATAAAAGAGGCTGAAATGAGGATTGGATGGTCTGGGCTTTACCTCAGAAGAGGTGAAGAGGTTTGTCATTTGAGAGAAGGAAACGTAGTGAGATTATTTGGAATTTGATTAGAAGGCCTCCAGAAAAGCTTCTTTGATGGTTTTCTGTTGGAGCAGAGCCTTAGGTAAACCCAAAACTCACTTTAAGGACTAGAAAACTTTTATTTTTACCTCCAAACATTGGATGAGGTTTGATTCTCTGGTTGCCTACCCTTTAGGATACCTATTCTTTTTTCTCTTTCTAGCAAAACATATGGTGTCTTTTCAAATTTCAATTTAGGAAAAATTTGAAGTTCTTTAATTAATTAATTGTGAATGAATTCAGTTTGGGTTTTCATTGGAACTAACATGCAAGTTGAAGGTTTAGAAGTAGCTGATATTTGGGATAATATTTCATTTAGTTGAAAAAGCTCAACTAAATGAAAACAGTCCAAACACAGATCAGGTTCCACACTTACTTTTAGTGCTGCCTCTTTACGGAGAGAGGATACAATTATCACTCGAGAGGATGCCAACAATTGTTGAATCAATTTTATTTATGTAGAATCCCTTAAAGTCATTTCTGCTGAGAGCTGCTGGAATGGATGGCTCAACAGAGCTATGACTCTGTGTAAATTTGCCAGCTGCACTGAAAATAAATGTAGGATTATTCCTATCCTCCTCTATTAAACATAAAAAAGTATGCTGTTGTAGCTTGGCCTGATGTCATCTCAAGACACTTTGATTGTATCAAAACAATTGACTTCAATTACTCATTCTAAGCAAATTGGTCATCAGACCCTAAATGCTTTTCAGGCTGCTGAGGCTTCAGTGCATTGATATTAAAAACAGACAACTGACACAAAATGAGAAAAAGAATATTGTTTAATGTCCCAATGCTCCATTATCTTCCTCTAAACACCATCATCTTGTAAAAATGAGTTGTGGACATTATAAGTATATCACTGGCTAAAGTTGCAGGAACAGAAACTATAACATGGAAATCAACCTCAAAGGACTGATTGAAGCAGAGGGAGGCCGCTGATGATGCTGGGATCTGCTACATAGATCGTCCTCACAGGTGCCTCCATTATCTGCCATCAGAGAGGATTACTCATCATTAGGATAGAGCCACACAGTCACTCCTGAACTTTACAGATACACATCATCTTCACTTGTATTGTACTGTGAGCAGCCACACTCCTCTAATAATAACATTATTATGTTCAGGGAGCAGATTGATGATAATTACACATCATTCCACTCCCCACTGAGACAGAAAATAGATAAGGGTGACTGATGAACATTTACTGTGGCTCATCTCTTCATGCAGACAGACACAGAGCGACTTGCTCCCAACAGGGATCCATCTGTCAGCATTGACATGCAGACAGAATCGTATCCTTCTCATTAAGACAAATTATTGCACACATCCTTTTGCTTTTTTTATTATTAAGAAACAGAGCAGTGATGCTATAAATAAAACAATTTAAGACACAATAGGCCTCATTTGTCAAAAACTGGTGTAGATTGAGACGTAGAAATGATCTTAGCATAAGTTTCATGTGGGATTTATAACATTTTCTTCATAGAAGCCATTGTGGTGTACAACCAATTAGGTCTTGGAATATCTAGCGCCTCGAAAAAGTCACAATTTACATGCCATGGCCTATTTACTCAGTTCCAGGAGGAAGATGCTGGCGGGGGGCCGGCCCCCGTGGTGTGATGTTGTTTGTGTAGGTGCTCGGACCATGTCCCAGGGTGCTGGGTTCCTGTCTGGCTGCCTATGGGTTCTGGAGGTGTGTCAGGTCGACTGTCGGCTGCAAAAGTAAACTGGTCTCTTATGGGAATCCTTCCCTCTTGACCTCCAGGGGTCTAGCTAATCAGGTAGGTTGGTAATGTGCCCTCCCTCCTTGTTTCTTCTAGGTACCACACTGAGCTCCTGCCTACCCAGCATGTTGGGAGCTCTGCAGAGGTTTCTCCTGCTTGGTGCTGGGCAGTTTCGCTTTCGAGGATTTGTATGACCATCACAGGAACCGGGTTACAGGCTTGACCTGTGCTTCAGTGATAACTTGCCTCTGTGTGGGGCATATAGTTGCTCTAGCGTGGTGTCTTGTGTCTGTCGGCCCACCAGAGCTTCCTGGGTGCCGATGATGATTGCTGAGTGATGCAGCCCTCCTATTAGAGTTGTCATGAAACTAAAATTTTAAACTCAGTATTGACTCTAAGAAAAATACTCAAGGCCATTTTTAAAACTTGTGCAACACTTTTTGTAAGTGCACCGATAAATCAGTCCTTAATTTTAGGAGATTGATGATTGGTCGATCAGATTGGTCTAATCTACCTCAGCTAAGGTCTACAAATCAGACACTGTGCTCTTTTGCTCTACCGTGAGAGGCTTGACTGATAGACCATAATTTGCACATTTGTAATTAACAATAGTCAACCCACTGTTACCAACTCAGCTACTTTCTTGCTATATTTCGCAACATTTCAGAAAAAAATCAGTATCGGCCAAAACTAGAATCCACAGGTCAGGAGATCATGATTGCCATTTTTGAAGTTACAGGGTTCTTTCTAGGTAAGAATGAAACCTATTAATCACAACATAAAGGCAATATTTGAACACATAGTGTTAACTTATGTCGTCCTTTACTGACCCTTTTAAATTGCTCAAACATCAGTATTACAGCATTAGGTTGTAGTGTTAGTTTGTCGTCTTAGCTAGCACTGCTAGCATGTGGCAGACTTTAGCATTTGTTATAACTGAAAGTTTTTTTTTTCAGCATCATATTCTGTTCAGCTGTACTGAGTTTGTTCATTATGTTTTGCCTTTCGAGTTTGTTTTTCTTAGAAACTTGTGAAGATTTCCATTCCTACATCCTTAAAAAGTGTTAACTTGACCAATCTGTTGTAAACATTTTGCACAGCCACCCCAAAAATACTTTTCAGCCAGACAATGGCACAGGGTTAGTCATTCAAGCTTATTTTATTCAAGCTTTAGATGACACTAGAAGCCTTTATTCAACTCTAGATGGACAAGAGGAAAGGCAGAAGCACATACAGCAAATATCCAAACTGGGGAATCAAACTAGTGACAACTGAGTTGAGGACTATAGCCTGTATAAGGGCCATACGCTGTTCCACTGAGCCATGTAGCACCCAGAACCATTCCAGCTTTTGACCTCCAAAAACAAAGTAGAAAATTTGTTCTTGTGTTTTTTTTAGGGGTTATTTAAAATTCTGCTGATTAACGATGTTTTCAGAAATTTTCTTTTTAAACGTGTTATATTTATTGAACATCAAGGTTTCTTCATGCAGAATATGCAGCTGTCTGCACTTCAGTCTCTGTTGGTGGTTTTCTTTAGAGTCGATGGCCCATTTTAATGACCCAGAGTGTTGAGGCTTTATGCTCCTCTTGTCACATTACCTGGAGCCAGAGGTGGGGGGGGGGGGGGGGGGGGGGGGGGGGGGGGGGGGGGGGGGGGGGGGGGGGGGGGGGGGGGGGGGGGGGGGGG
>CAEFZX010014077.1:0-10405 GCA_903066825.1 Alfaro cultratus | reverse complement strand
CCCCCCCCCCCCCCCCCCCCCCCCCCCCCCCCCCCCCCCCCCCCCCCCCCCCCCCCCCCCCCCCCCCCCCCCCAAGAAAGAAAGAAAGAAACTCCAAAAACTTCCTCGTCCCTCTTGGCTCTCCTTCCCAGAATTTCCTCCTCCTGCCTCGTCCCTCTACAGAGAGGAGCGCAACAAGCTGCGAGAAACGGCGCGGGAGAACAGGGCCCTGCCAGGCCCCGGCTAGCGGTGATTCGTGTTCGACACGGCAACACCGCTGTTCAGACAGGCACAGCTGAAGACGCCAGGGTTGATGGCATGGCATCACTTACAGCAGCGCAACTTCCCTCTGTCGTCTCTCCTTTCCTCACCTTTTTTTTTATTTTTATTTTTTTTCCGCTGCCATCCCCCGCCTCCGCTCGTACCTTCTCTCTGACCCCGCAACCCCTGAATCCCCCCAGCGCACAGCGACATGGCAGACAGGCAGCCACGCAGACAGGTGACCGTAAACAATTAATCAACATTGTGACACCTCTGCATCTGCCAGGCCCAATACAGGGAGGGGAGCTGTCAGCTAACAAAACAAAGCAGCCCCCGACACACATTTTACCACACACGTGTGCGTGCGTGTTTAGCAAGTGGCTCAGAAGCACATGAAGAATGCCACTCCAAAACAGTAGAAGCTTGTAGACATAAAATATTTACCACACACTGAACAGGGAGTGACATGACAATAAAGCATTAAACATTTATATTTTTATTTTTTGCAGAGCTTCATGCAATGTAATGCCTCTTGGCAGTTCTGGTACAACATCATACATTTCCAGAATTCAATATTAAAACATTATTTCTCATATTAATTTCCACTATTTTAGATGATTCCAGTATCAAGAGGAATAAGCAGAGGGTTTCAGTGAATATGTTTTGCTAAAATAATGTTTCCCTCAAGATTGAGTGAATTTTATTTGGAAGAAAACCAACAAAACAATAAGCTGCCGCACAACCATGGACATATAACCCACCATTGTTGTTATTTATGACACATAAGATACATTTGGGGTCATAGGTCATGTTAGAGGTAGGGTGCATCTGGAATGTATTTACAGGGCTTCACTTTCCACATTTTACTTTACAGTCTTATTCCAAATTGTATTGAATGAATCTCTTTCCTCAAAGTTCTACACATAACTACCCCATTAAGACAATTTAGAACATTTTTGGAGTGCTTTAAAAATGTATAAAACATAAAAAAGCTAAGTAACCTACATTTTTACAAGCATTCACAGCCGTTGTTTTATACTTTGTTGATGAATCTCAAACTTGAGCTTTTTCCACTGATTGTCGTTGAGCTGTTTCTACATCTTTAGTGGAGTCCACCTGTGGTAAATTCAGTTCCTTATAGTAGGTTTGGAAAGCCACACATCTGCCTTTATGAGATGCCACAGTTCACATTAGGTCAGAGGTCAAACACTAAATCAAAGGAATTGTCTGTAAACCTCAGACAGGATTGTCTTGAGGAACAAATTGGATACAGAAAAAACAAAATCTGTTGATTTGAAGCTCCCAATGAGCTCAGTGACCTCCATCATTAGTCAGTGGAAGAAGTTTGGAAGTATCAAGACTCTAGATGGCTGTCTAAACTGTAATCGGAGAGAAAGGCCTTAGTCAGGGAGGTACCAAGAAACTGATGGGGACTCAGGCATTGTAATCATCAAAAGACAAAGATGACAAACCCTTCCCTTTGTTCCACTTAATTCAAAATGTGAGTACGGTCTGTTATCCCACACAAATGCTTCCCTGGTGTTGAGGATGTTTTTCCTCCCGTGTCTCCATTTTCCTAATCCAGCGCCCCCTTTGCCCTGAGATTGTCCTGCAGGCTACGGAGCAGAGCTGGGCAGCATTTTCATATGAATGAGCACAGCTAATAAGTGATGAATGTCACAGCTGCTGGTGGCTTTTTGTCATTTGGGGACAAGGACAATATGGAGTGGCGAGGTCAGAGGTGGGCTATGTGCTGCTAAAGTTTAACCCAGTGGATGTGCAATCTGTCAATGAAGAGAGGTTAACCCAGAGAAAGCTGCTCTTGAGTCTACGATGAAATGACTTATATGATTTTAAGCTTGTGTTCAGGTAGAGAGGTAGAGGACAGTTTTTATTTTAATGTAATCTACTTTGTCAATTCTTGTGTCTTGCTTACAGATAGATGCAGAAGAGACGAGCGTGCATGTCCTCAAACACTCCTGGGGATTGTGTTAACACTGCCACAGAGCTTCCAGAGTGAACCAGCCTTTTGTTTCAAAGGGTGGTGTGTGTGGAGGGGGTAGAGAAGGGGTATGGAGATGGGGACGAGGGGGACTCATTACATTACAATCTCAATGATAAGGAGGCTTCAGGGGGGTGCATGAGGCCACGGAGGAGGAGGCATTGTTCCTCACTCCATGCACACCTTTGTGTTTTTGCAAACCTACAGGAAGCACAGCCTTCTGAGATGAACAGAAGTCATAAAAGAATAAACGCTCAAAATCAGAATATGTACAGTAGGCATCAGCAATGCTCACCTGGTGGGGCGAGGAGGAGAGGGGAAAGGAACAGGAGGGGGAGAAAAACTTACTTAGGTTTAGATTAACCTGCCATTTTCATAAAGGTAATCATTATGCTGCCAGTGGGAAACTTGTGGGATGAGAACTCAAGAGCTCTTATTGGATTCTGTTTGTTCTGAGCAGAGTGGCCATCGTTGTGAGGGGCAGGTAAGAAGGAACAGAGGTGGGTGAGACGTTTACCGTGTTTTTTCTTTTTTTATTGGTGGGGGGAGTTTAGAGGGCTTGTTTGGTGCTCGGGTTTGACTGCATCTCACACATCAAATTGAAGCAAAGTGTTACACGTGAATGTTGTGACAAATGAGACACATGACAGAAAGCAGGAGTAGGTGAGAATTGGGAAACGAGGGGAAGGTTTCCCCTGGGAATCTGTGCGTGTTAGTGTGTGTTGGTACATATGTGTGCAAAGATCATGCTTCTGTGTGGATGATTTATTCTTGCTAAAAATTATGAAGTAATATTATGTTTTCAGGTGACTTCAGGGAAAAGCTTCCTGCTATAATCACTTTTCTGGAATTTGTCGTTTGGATGTCATGTTTTGGTTGATTTAAGTCTTTGATGTTGCTCACTGCGTTTCAGAGTCTCTATGGAGATGAAAGTTAGGAAGTAAAAACGGCCTGGGAACTTTAACTTTAACAAAGTTCCCAGGGCCTTTTGGAAGAGAAATTAGTTCACAACATCACAGATTCCTCACCATGCAGAACAGTGATTATGAGGTTTTTGTTTGTTTTGTTTTTTTATCACATATTGATACTTTGGTTCTTGTCAAACCCAACTAGAGAGTTTGATGTCAAAAATGTTCAGTCTTGCTGTCACCTGTCACATGGTTCCAATTAAGGAGTTTAATAAACTTTGCACATTTACATTTGTGGTGATGGAATATGCCCTTTTTGAATTGATCCCAAACAACCAGCTTTCATGTGGAGAGTGTCTGGTGGTTGTTATGGAGACTTGCTTTTCAGTTCTGGCTCTTTTATTCTTTAATCACCAATTTGATATGGGCAAGTTTTTGAAACTAGCCATGTTTTGTAGACATGTGGAGACTTTAGATGGTCAACACACATCTGTGTCATTTGACTAGCGTGTTTTCTGTCTTTTCCATTTTGAAGAGTGACTTTGGTAAATGGGTCTCTCTGTTCCATCGTATACAAACAACAGGCAGATAGTAAGTCATAAATTGCTATTTAAGTTTAAATCACAAAACAAGCATCTTTTTACATTTATTTTACCCGGTGATTATATCTAAACAATAATTTCTTACTACAATAAATGTCAGCAGGTTCATATCACTTGAAAGATGCATACATTTTAAGGCCTTTTGAGACAATTTTACCAGAATTCTCAATAAAATTTTACTTTGTGTGGCACAGTGACTTTGCATTGATCATTGACAACGTTTTATTTTTCCTGCTAACTCCAGTCAAAAAGGCATGAATAATAATTTAGTGTCAAATCCTTGAAGGTCATGGTATCTCAGTTTGGTTTAAACATAGTAGCTCATTTCAGAAGTAACCTGTTAACAGTGAAACAAAGGACAGCAAGTCTTTTGATACCGCATCGCCGTTCTAACTAGATATCAGCAAAAGATTTTCTGGTTGCATGCTCCATCTAAGACTCAGTGGTATTCCAGCTGCAGTTTAAAACATCGCCACATTACTCTTTCTTCAACATTTAATAATTATGATGTTGAAATTAATATCAGTCTATAGATGTAGCCCTGGTCCCCAGAGAGCTTTTTGTTCATTTAAATTAAGTTCAGAGGATTTGTAAAGGTATCAAACTGAGTGCAGATCAGTGTTTGGTGTGGTCATTAGGGTCCAGAAGACCAGTCAGTGATGAAAGACTATGACGGAAATTGGACAGCGATCCCACTCGCTCATAAAAAAACATTGACCACACTTTCATCACCTCACTGGCTCCGTCTCGCCGCACTCCTTTAATGTTCTGCAAATGCCACCAGGACCTTCTTTTAAGCAAAGATTAAAAGATGACCACAGACCTTAGACATGTTTGAAACATGGCTTTATTGGTTTTGAGTCTGTTTGTGGGACTCAGCGTGAGTTGTCACTTACGAGGAATAAAGAAGTCGATAAACACAAAGTATAACCGAAAACTGTGGCTAACTTGCCCCATGAAGTGTATTTGTGTGCGTGTGTGTATATATTTACACACATACTGCAGTTTAGTGATATATATTTGGTACTAAAATGCAGGTTATTTTTGACTCAAACTTCATTTTGTAGTCCTCCGGACCAATTTACGTTATGTTTACCGGACTATAAGTCGCTCTGGAGTATAAGTCGCACCCAGGGCCAAACTATGAAAAAAACTGCGACTTATAGTCCGGAAAATCCTGTATATACATCATAATAAAATAGAAAGGGTTCAAACTCAGACAGTATCCATCTAAGGAAAGAATGGCCTTTCACAGCTAAATCTATAAAAAAATAAAAATAAAAAAATGAGTGACTCAAAAGTAAATGTTTTGGCCTGTCACTTCTTCCTCCCACCTGCTCTGGCCTGCTAGGACAAACATTTAGGCTGCCTAATTATCCATACAGATATAATTGGTCCACCTCCATGTACAGTGACCCTTGTGGTTTTTGGGGGGGTTTTTGTGTGTGTGTGTGTGTGTGTGTGTGTGTGGGCAAGCACACACGTGAATGCTTGTATGTGTGCAAATCAAGTTTTCACCTTGACAGCCCCAGCTTTAATTAAATTAAAGCAAAGGTGTTAAAGCTGTTGATTGTCACCGTGAGCGGGTGAGGAGCACATAATACAATGCATATCAATGCAAACATGAGTGACTGCAGTCCCCTAGGTGTCAGCCAAATGAGTGTGAATATTCAGCTTTTTCCCCTTCACTTAACTCTGATTCACTCTGATGACATTTTATTAGCCGTCCCTTGGCAGTGTCATTAAGCCTAGCAGTCTGCTAAAATATGGCATGTTTGTACTCTTCATTCCATGCAAATGCAAAAAGATGCAAATCTGATTAAGAACCACAACATTCCTATTTTCCTTGGGTTGTGATGTGGGTTTGCTGCTCCAAAAATGTTTGCTAAGAAATATTAAAAAGAAAATAAAAAAAATCTAATAAATACAAATAAAAACCAGTCAAATTTGATTAAAGTTCACATACAGCATGTGTCCAAATCAAAAAGATAAGTTTCACCAGAAGAAAATTTAAGTACTGGAACGATCTAGCAAATGTCAAGAACTAAATCTGGCTCAAAATCTGCGGGCGTACTGAAAGAGAGCCCACAAGAAATCCCCTCCCAGTTTGATAGATTTAAGTAACTTTGGCAAGGTAGAGTTGCTATATTTCACCAAGTCAACACACGATTATGAACTCAAAACAAAGACGACTGTTTAATCATAAAGTGGCAAAACAAAGAATTAGTTTAAGGATGCGAAAACGTGTATCTAAGTTGCATATTTTTAGATGTTTCTCTGTTATAGTTTTATTTCCCCCCATTTGGACTGTACAGGATAAATGTCTCATTAACTTTTACATCAATAAAGCATTTCTCCACTTTACTTTCTTTGCTATGTTACTGAGATAGAAACAGCAAGTTCAATGTTCCTTGTTGTTAAGGAAGGCTTATGTAGCTAATAATTTCACATATTGTGTTGTCAAGGATAAATACAGTCCCTTCAAAGACTGCTGCTATTTAACTGAAGAAAAGATTTTTATCAAAATGGATAAAACTAGCACTTTGTTCACCCCCCTTCGAGTAGTTTTGAAAAATTTAAGCTGGAGCCTTTTCCACCCACAGCCTCCTCTAGGTATTCACCCAACTTCTGTTCTTTATGTCCAGGCAGACTTATACTCACTCACTTGTATGGCCAATCCCTTCCTTGGACAACCTCTCCCTTCCTCTGCACTGGATATCGATTTAAATGAAAACAAGTTGCCAATCCAAATAAACACCATGTCAAGTAGCCATCCAAGCACACAGAAATATCCGCCCAGCATGATACCACAGGGCAAAACACCACAGGGGCACCGATGCTCCTGGCCCCCCGGGGGGTCCGCAGAGGCCATCGAGGTGTATGCATGTGTGGACACGGGTGCACATACTCTTATGCTCAGCCGTGCATGTATGAGTGACTAATCATGTGTGGTCTTGTGACCCTGTGCAGGACATTTATCTGGTCAATAAGTGCCGTCGTTGTTATTGTAGGCAATGTACTGTAAGGTAAGCAGTTCTGAAAAGACTTGATTTGCTCATGTGGGGGACCAGCAGATCACCTTCTGCTGGTAACAGAACATGACATGACTCTGTGATGACCTTTCTGCAGCTGTGACAGCCATGTGTTCGTACAAGAAGATCCAAATGTTTAAAGGAACATATACAATTGCGATTAGCATTGCAAAAAAGATGTTGTTTAACCGCAAAGTAAGCTGCAATGGAGTATTAATTTGTAAACAACAATCACACTGAGATTCCTGGTACACTGTGGCTTGCATAGATGTTCATAACCATTGAACATATTTACATGTTCAAAGTAAAACCAGAAACTTTGGTGTATTTTACTTACATTTTATATGATAGGCCAACACAGAGTAGCATATAACATTGAATTGGTGAAAACACAATACAAGAACTGCAAAACAGCTGCAAGTCTGTAAGATTTTACCCGCTTTGTACATTTCGAAACTAAGTTTTACCCATTCATTTTGCAAAATAGCTTAAGATCGGTGTGCTTGGATGTAAAGTGTCTGCAAAGAATACCTTTGAAGTCTGACTCCTAGTTCTTAATTGTCTGGAAGGACAACTGAGATTTTAAACTTTATTATGCTCTTGGTTATGAATTTCAAACTGGCATTGTACTTCAACTGAGCCATTCCAATACCTGAAGTTGCTTCGATCTAAAGCATTCCATTGTTGTGTTTAGGATTGTTATCCACTTTTAACTTGGTGCTGTGTCTGCAGTGATACAGCCACTGTACCAATCTGTAGTGGTGAAGACAGAACTGAGTCTAATGACGAAGCTCTCAATTTATCAGTTGATCTACGTTCCTACTCTCATCTATTGCCATGAGCTTTGGATCATGACCAAAAGAACGAGATTACAGATACAAGCAGCCAAAATGAGTTTTCTCTGCAGATTGTCTGGGCTCTCGCTTAGAGATAGGGTAAAAAAGCTCAGTCATCCAGGAGGGACTCAGAGTAGAGTTGCTGCTTCTCCATGTCAAGAGGAGCCAGTTGAGGTAGCTTGTGCATCTGGGTAGCATGCATCCCAGACTTCTCCCTGGTGAGGTGTTCCGGGCATATCCCACCTAGAGGAGACCCAGAGGAAGACCCAGGACATGCTGGAGGGACTATCAGCTGACCTGGGAACACCGTGGGATTCCCCCAGAGGAACTGGAACAACTGACTGGAGAGAGGGATGTCTGGGTGCCCATTCCTAGGCTGCTGCCCCCGCAACCAGACCCTAGATAAACGGATGGATGTACATTTTAGTTATTTTGCTTTTTATAGTGTAAACCAGTGAGCCTCTTAGCCAGGTCTCCCTGGAAAACACGATTTCATTTCAAGGGATTCCTGCAATATTATTGGTAAATAAATACATTTTTAAAAAGAAGTGCATTGGTTCATTTTTTCAGCTTTTTATCAACGCAATTCCATCATTCAAAGTTTGTTTTGGTTTTAGCAAGAAGAGTCTTGTAAATTTATATAGAAAAACTTTGAAAAAAGTTTCAGGAACACATTTAGTGTGATGGAAAATGTACTTCAGAATATCTTTACATGGGTCATAAAAAGAGGATCTATCCTTGAGGGTGCCCATTTCCATCTGACAGCAGTCAGTTCCTCTTCTTGTAACTTGAGTGAAGGTGATTTGGGGTCAGGACACAAGAGAGCCTCCCTTAGGAATCGTGTGGACCCACAATCCCCTGCTTGTATCTTGATGTGATCTCCCCGGGCCACCATGAAATAGAGAGGCCATATTTAATCGCTCGTACCCCACTGAGTGTGAGCACAGCAGCAATGCACTGGGGTCATGAAAAAAAAAAAAAAAAAAAAAAACGACAGGCAAAACTTGTGGTCTACTGGGCAAAGGGAAATATGTGCTGGTTAGGGAGGGGTTTTCAGTTCTGAGACTCTTGTGGCGCTTTTAAGGTCATGCTAATTGCCATGTACTTACAGCATGCTTTCAGTCCACTGCAGTTCTACTGAGGTGGAAGCAGGAAATGATGGGGGTGAAGGCACAGGTGTGAAACTTTAATTAAATACCACTGCAAAGGTTAATGCATAGAACGAAATAAGTGCAGTCACTGTTAAGTGGAAGACATTTAAACGTGGCCAAGAATATACCCCTCAATGTGGATAGAGACGAGGAAGAACGGAAAAGAAAACGCTCTGTCTGGTTCATTTTCTGAAAAAAAGTACAGGTATCTGGAGGAAAGTGATATCATAATTGACTCAAACTGGATGATCCTCGTTCAGAAATAGAACTACAATTAATCTCTTAAAGGTGAGTATTTGGCATAAATAGCCTACTGAGCCAAATAAAGGCTTTAATTGCCAAGGTCCTAAGATGTTTATATGCACATTTCATTCTCTGGTAAGTGTAAACTAACAGATTATGCAGACCTTATTCATAATATATTCAATAATATATTCAATAATATATGGAGGAGTAATGTCTCTTCTATATCCTGAAACTCTTGGTGCGTGTGTGCGTGCGTGCGTTTAATGGAGGGGCCTGGGCGTTCATGGGCATGAGTGTGACCCTTGATAATTAGTACCATCTGCTATATTAGAACACCTCTGGAGAGACGGGTGATGTTAATAAAGCAAGATGGACAATTTGGCTTGAGATTTCCTGCGACACAGAAAGACAGAACTTTGATGTTAAGAAGTTGAGTGAGACATTATGATATGTATGCAAGCCTAGAAAAAGAAATGCTGCACATAGGATATTAATCTGTTGTATTGTTAATTATTTAAACAATATTTTACAATGTTTAAAATATGCTGGTTTGTGCCATTAATAAAACATATTCATAACCCTCAAAGTTTTTTCTGACTTTGTCATGTTGCGATCAAACACAAGTGTATTTGTGATACATATTGTGAGAGTGAGGTGAGTTTATTTGTATTGTGCTATTTATACAAAGGGTAATTTAAAATGCTTTGTAGAAAGATGGAGAAAAAGATAAGCAAATATTACATTAAAGACAGCCTTCTGTATTAAAATTACATCAAGTTGAAACCTTTCATAAAAGGAAGAAGATGATCAGATTCCTAAGAAATAACTGGCTTAGAAAACATGATAAGAATACTGTATTTTCCGCACTATAAGGCGCACCGCATTATAAGGCGCATATAATGGGCTCTTTGCACGTCAGCTTCCGTGTTCGGGTTAAAGCGGCTCAATTCTGTCCGATCTATTGAAAACGGCACTTTACACTGGGTGTCTGCAGGGCTTTTCCAAGGTAACAATTAATAATGTACATCGATCCGAAGCCCCAACAAGTAAACTGGAGAAAGGTTTTAAGATGTTCGCCTCATTATACATTCACAGATAGGAAGGTGAGGTTTACTTTCTTTAAACTTTGTGGCTAACATTAGCTTTAGCTTATACTAGTAGACAATATTCTCGGACATTTTTCTTGTAAAGATGTGCTATTTAAGTATCTAAATTTTTTCATTCATTCTAACGGATATATTTCGTGTGTTTATTGTCGTTAAACGCGGGGTGGAGGGATTTTACGGTTCAGGCTTTTTGCTTCTGCAGCAAAACGAAGCACAACAAGCCCGTAGATTAACAGTAGAGCAGCTCTGGTGTCGGAGTTCTAGTTCAGCTGACTGTTCAGG
>CAEFZX010014076.1:0-13883 GCA_903066825.1 Alfaro cultratus | reverse complement strand
TAATGACCTGATTATTCTATTCAGGTGTGGTGCAGCAGAGGCACATCTAAAAGTTGCAGGACTGCGGCCCTCGAGGACTGGAGTTTGAGACCCCTGGTCTAGCCTGTCGTGTCTGGTCGAGCGTTCTTTGTGTTCTTAGTTATTCCACGCATTTTTCCCGTTGCTACCAGCGTGAACTCCAGTTTCCGTTTAGCTGTGCTGCCGAGTTTGTGGACTGTTCTTTTGTGTTTGGACTTTTTGTTATTAAACCATGTTATTTTCTTACCTGGGTCTCCTGGCGTCTGCCTCCACCTCCACCTCTTAAACCGCTTCATGACAGACACGGAGACATAAAAATTGTAAATTAAACTCTATTGACTTATTTTATATGCGAATATGCATCAGTTATAGCAGAAATAATAAAGTGATAGAAAACCTAATGCAGTTTCTTCCTCAGTGAGATTCTAACACTGGGAGCAGGTTACTGGTTTCTCAGTCAGAAGCTGGTTGCAAACCTGAGGCCAGCAGGTGTCAGTCAGTTATGGTAGATCTGAACTTTGGTTTGATGACCTCAATATGAGAAAGACTGATAGGAGGAACCAAAGAGCTCTGTAAAGGTCAAGATAAATCTTCTGAAGTTGGGATATAATTAATTTAATTTCACATAATTATCTCGGTAGAAGCCATTTGTTTGTTAAAACTTAATTAAATATATTTGTCCTATTTGACGTTTGTTGTGACGTATACTCACAAACAAACGAGGTAATTAGTCCAAGTTTGTCGTTTATTAAATGTTCAGAAACTACAGTGGCTGTAAAGCGCCACAGCAAAGGTAAAATAACCCGAACAGGTAATCAATTCATAACCACTTTTACTTTTTACTCTCCGTCTCTCTTTGTCGTCAAACACACCCGTTGCCGTAGCAACCGCCTGCGCCCCTTAAGCCGAGCAAAGATTACGTTAAAAACATAACATTCAGTCAGTTACGATATCAGGTTTCCAGGCTTGATATTTATTCCTCGATTATTAATAACCTCTGTAGTGGTTGAGCAGCAAATTTAGTAGTCAGTGTCTTTGAGTCCCCTTTTTTTTGTTAATAGAACCGAAACGCATTGAATTGTGCAACAAATTGTTGAAACAATAATTACTAAGATTATTAATTTTAACACGTTTTGTTGATTTTATTATTCTCTAATGAAGCTACAAACATTTTGGATCTTGGTGAATATTTTTGATAAGCCTGTCAGAAGAGGAAGTGCTGGTCTCAGCGTCCTGGGGGCGTTCAGTTTGTCACCTACTGCCGAGATCGACACAAAACCTTCGACGTAACGAGCACCCCTGTTTTAAAACAACCTTCAATCTTTGCTATCAAATGATGTCAATGATACTATCTGTCCTCTGATGAGGATTAGCAGCGGTCTAATCCTGAACAGAGGCAAGTTCATCTTTGGATTACATCAGATTGAGATACTCGGAGATACCACATATCCCCAACTATAGCATAGATGTAGCAGCCATGTGGCCTGGCGTAAAAACGTTTTCAACGTCAAACATTGAGAAATTTTAATTATTATGAAGCACAGCGATTTGAAGCCAAAAATTCAAAAATATACAGAGCTAACCATGAGAATCAACTCATTTAAAGTTTAAACTCAGTTTCACACAAACACAAAGACTCTAGCATAAATGTTTGGCTGTTGAACGGGACCGTTCCAGGTCGCTAATTTTCTATTAGCAGCTTTACAAATCTTTTACATTTCATTATATAACATAGGCACATTAAAACAAACCTTTATCTTGGCTTTTTTCTATTCTTCCTCTTTCTTTTCTCTCTCCCTGAAGAATAAGCTTTTTTTTGAGACATTGTTTTGCTTACTTAACTTCTGACCGGACGTTTGGATGGACATTGCACGGCAGCTCATGTTACCGTCAAAGCGTGCGTTACCTACTGCGGCCACCATGGTCCCAAAGTGCAATTTTTAAATTTTTTTTTTCATCCATAACAGAATGATTTCTGACATAATCAGAAGTGTAGGTGTTTACGTTAGCTAAGGCGATCACTTCCTAATGATTGCAAAATGAAAATTCAAAAACGTTGGTTACGTATTGTAACCTCAGATTCTATGAAATTGGCTCAGTCCTTTAAGGCTATCGCTAGTGGGTTCATCCTTCGCGCGCAGCACAGCACAGCACAGAAAAAGCTTAGTCCACGCCCAGCTACTGGGTGGCCCCACAAATACTTTTGATAAACCTTACATTACCAAGACAAAGACAAAAGATATCTTTATTTTTATATTTTTCATCTTTGTTTTCTCTGTCCTCTATCTTCCACCGGTGCTTTGGAGGTTTGGATGCACATTGCACAGCCGCTCATATTACTGGAGAAGCAAGACATTCCGCGGCCTCTAATTTATCTTTTCTTTTTGCTCATAGAAAATTATTTCTGCATGATCAAATATATATTATCATAAACTAACATGACAACTCTATAATGAAATTGTGTGTTTTTGTTAAAATATTTACATAGAAATCATTACTAAAATAAATAAATAATAATAAAAAATCATTTCCACTGAGAAGGCTCCCCAGGGGCCTTAAGCCCCTGGGGCACTTGGGATGAGTTTGATCCCATGTCTGAAGAAGGGATCAAGAGCTCTGACAACAATGTTCTATTTTGTGTTGGTCTAGCACATAAAATCAATTTTAATTGTTTGTGATTGAGACGTGATAAACTTTAAAATGTTTTAGGGATATAAATACTTTTTCAAGGTTCTGTAGGTGAGGGTTGGACCCGCTTAAAGCAGTGTTTCTCAAACTTGTTCAGGCTGAGGACTACTTAACCCATTTAACAAACAGTCATGGACCACCTAACCTGAAATTGTCCCCGCGATAACACATCTTAATATATGATGCAACCTAAAATTAAAATATTAGTCTTTTAATTCACATATTGTTGTTTTCTTTGTTAATCCTAATTAGAAGAGTGGTGCTGCTTAGTAAATGTGAGTGGCCAAGACAAAGCCATGAACACATCTATTTGGCCATTTTGAGTTATTTACAGATTCTGAAAGTGTGGAGTGTAAGCTTGCCAATGATGTCAAGCACATAGAAATAAAAAAAGTAGGTTGTTCTTTACTACCAAGTAGTAAAACGGGATTCACTACTTGGTTCTTTACGACCAAGTAGTAAAGAACAACTTCTTTATGCATTAATATAATTTAAAAAATAGACTTGAGTTGCTGTAACAGACACAAAAAAATAATTTTCTGCACCATTAAAATAATTAACCGATTCGTAGCAATTGCATTTATTTATTTTAATTTAATATTTTTAATTAATTTAAAAAAATGAACAATAGTTGTTGACCTGAAAGCAGAGCATCATTCATTACCAAGCAAAGTCATAAAAAACAAAAAATAAAAAACAGTTCTGACTGAGTCGAGAACTACCGCTCACCGCATAGAGCTAGTCAAAGGAACAACATATCAACACTGAGTAGCTATGACTTAGCTTCTTCCTCTGATCATATAATATTCCTGGAGTTGTTTTCTTTCCACCGGCATCTGCAGCTTTTATTTTGAGTAACCCCTTTTTAAGCCAGTTTTTCATCATTATTTTTAACACAATCCTTTGGTAAACTAGCTGTAGCGCCGCACTTTGAGATCACGACATGGCAAATAAAAGGTCTTTTACATGCAGTACTTCGCGGACCACCAGTGGTCCGGGGAGCTCAGTTTGAGAAAGACTGCCCTAAAGCGATATATATATATTTTCCCAATTTAACATATCTCGCTTCTTGCTTTTTTAGGCCACAGTGGCAGCCTTCGCAGCCAGTGAGGGTCATGCCCACCCAAGGGCAGTGGAGTTGCCCAAAACAGAAGAGGGCCTGGGCTTTAACATCATGGGTGGGAAAGAACAGAACTCCCCTATTTACATCTCCAGAGTTATCCCTGGAGGAGTGGCTGATCGCCAAGGAGGACTGAAGAGAGGAGACCAGCTGCTATCTGTCAATGGAGTGGTAAGAGTTCTATGAAGCTACCCAAAGATTGCACTGTTTGGTCTGTGCACAACCAGGCTGAAGTGGCACATTCACCTCAAGTAATGTGCCACTTTCATTGTGGTGAATGTGGCGCATTCACCACAATGACCTGTTATTGTGATGAATGTGCAACCATAATGGCTGATTGGAAAGTTACACTGCTGTCAGTTTTGGTATGTATACCAGAACTGACAGAGGTGCTCTGAAGTGCAGACCGTAGAGGCGGAGCAACATGAAAAGGCTGTGGAGCTACTGAAGGCTGCCCAGGGGTCAGTTAAGTTGGTGGTCCGCTACACTCCTAAGGTTCTGGAGGAAATGGAGGCTCGTTTTGAGAAGATGAGGAGTGCCCGGAGACGACAGCAGCACAACAGCTACTCGTAAGACTCCTTTTTTGTCTATATTTCACAAGTTTATTTTGTGAAATACTTAGTTTATCATACTTAATGTAGTATGCAACACTGTATCAAAGGGCATTTCACAGAACATAATTTAAAATTGAGTAGAAGTATAGTAATAATCCTGTTTGGGGAAAGGTTGTTCTATATACAATCAGGTTTGTCACGATGTGTTTAAAGAGTGGACCCAAAAGCAGCAGGGTTTTAATGCTAAGTTGAGTTTTGTGATTTTAATGAAAAATATGATAAAATATGCAAGTTTTGAGGAAGGGGAGAAGGGAGTATCGAGGTTACTTGCGATCATCCCATTTTCCTGTGCTGGACATTTTGGTTTAGCAGTAACAATACATGAAGTTACCTGTAAAATTAATCATATGAAGTAACATCTAGATCTATCGGTAAAATCGAACTTCAATAAGACTAATGGGGTTGGGTTTTAATGTTTTGTGTTTTTCTTTAATTCTATTACTTTTTGTATTTAATCATAAGAAATCAAAATTATAATCATAGGCAGAGAGAGAGAGTGTGCTGTTAAGCCATGAAAAAGTAACAGCAGGTTTCCTGAAAAAAGAGGAAGTACGTTTCCAGCCTTCAGAAAGTTTTCAAGAATGACATCTTAACACTTTGAGTAATTGAATAATTGAATAATTGAATAAGACCCAATGCAAAATATTTGTTAATACAAATATTTTGCATTGGGTCTTATTCAGAACCACATTAATATGTGGTTCTGACGCTGAATTGGAGATGCTGAAGAAGCTATTGTTGTGATTTTGACAACAAACTTGAAATGATGTAAAATTTGTAATTGCAATCAAAGATCACTGATGTGTGTTGGAGGGAGATGCTAGGTGAAAGGTTAGGAAAAGTGATACTTGGTCCTATTTTTTTGTGTACACAATGTTTTTTGTGTGTATATTTCAGCCTATTTGTTTTGTTGTTGTTGCTTTAATTTCTTTATTTATTTAGTTTGATTTGTCTTCCCTCCCCCTCACCCCTTTGTCACATCTGTCTTATTTTATAAGATTTAATTTCTCAGCAAAATCATGCAGTTCCAAAATGTACATATCACATAAATAAATCCAGTGACTAAATTAAAGTTTTTCAGCTGGAATGGCATTAACTCACCAGCAAAAAGAACTGAAATCACCAATCATCTCAAAATATTGTATGTTTACTACAAGAAACCAAACGATAAGACAATGAACATAGGAAATTAAAAATGCACCATTTCAATTAAGTCTACTTTTTGTCATATAATTACAAAGAATAAGGTGTTTCAATTTTCATTAATAAAGACACACCCTTTCCATAAACACATTGTAAGAGTCTCAGAGGGACAATATATTCTTATTAATGAAACAATCAATAATATCAATGTAACAATCACAAGCATTTATGGTCTGAACATGGATGACCCTATCATAATTTTTTTACATTACAGAATGTTTCTACATGAGTCACAATTATATGTGGAGACTTTAACACAGTCTTTCACCCAACAATAGACAGCTCAAAGAACTCAAACCACACATAAAACTGTCATTCTTTTCAAATCATTAAACAATACAATAGAGACATATAAACACCCTTATGACAAAATTTAATCAATGGAGTGATTTATGACCCTAATAATTAATTGCTTTTAATTTCTGGTGACCAGATGCCCTCCCACCCTTCCACATCCCTTTGCCCCTCCCTTCTCAAAAAAAAATAAAAAAAATAAAAATTGTTCTCTTTGCAGGACAGTTGCTAGCCATCTTTCTGTCACTTTGTTTTAGTAAACTTCATTGGATATACAAAAGCAGTAAATCTTGTTTGTTTCCAAGATATAAAAAAGGATTAGTTTAATAAAAAACACATTTACCTGCATAATAATTCTATCTAACTACTACAATCTAAATGCTGGCACAGGGTAGGAGAAGCAGGCCTGTGTCGTGCTGCAGCAGGGAACAGGAGCTTCTCCCCCCATGATTCAGAGCTATGAGATTGCCCCCCACCTATGTAAAAAAATACTCTCTGCTTTAGAAACACAGTGTGGTATTCAAAAATAAGGGATCAGCAATAAACATTTTCTCTGCTAGGTACAATTTCAGTGCTGGCACAGGTTGGTCAGGATATCTGCTAACCATCTTCGTTACACCTCTACGAGTATTAAGAACAGCACCCAGTTTTCGTAAGATCCTTCTGACCTCTCTAAGTTTTAAGAAGAATACAATTAAAGTTTCCAGAATATTAGATATTTTGTCACCTTTTCTAGAGAAGCTTAAATAGATTTCGGATGTTGTTAGGATGTCTGACTTTAACATTGTGTCTTGGGAGATGCAGCAGAACGCTGGGATCAGCAATAAACATTCTCTTTGCAGTGGCCCTGCCCTGCTCAACACTCCATTTGTGCGTGCGTGCGTGTCCCTGCATAAGAGTGGACAGATTCCTCTGAAGGAAAAAAAAAATCCTTCCAGCCATAAATCATTTTCTCAAATTGATTAATTTATTACAAACAACTCTTTGAGATTCATCTTTGCCATTTGAAAGATAGCAGATTCCCTTCAACAGCCTGTCCTGACTATCGGTTTTTCCTCATCAGATTTTCCTACTGTACCATGGCCAGATAGCCATGTCTGTCTGTCGGTGCTACGCGTCTAAAACTGTTAACGTCATGTTTACAAACCCATCATATGACTTGATGATAGTTGTGCTAATGTTAAATATTACCATTGGATAACATTTTTTGGGGACTGAAGTAGAAGCTGTCTTGGAAAAAATACTATTTCCAATCACTGTTCAGGTAAAATCACTCAATCAGGTTTATTCATGAATTGTGCAAACTCAGAGAGCTCGTAGGACAATCAGTAATGAAGCAGGTCTGGATAAAAAGGTCTGCCAGGCAGAGACAATACATGGGTTTTATACCAAGGATAAAGAATGAAAAACAAGGGGCGAGACAGTTTGGTTCTGATGCAGCTGTAGAAAACAACTTCCAACCTTCTACATGTAACCCAAATAGTTCTTTTGATGAGAGTTCACAAGCATTTTATATGACATGATCAGCAGATGTTAAATTGTAGTTATTTTCCACCACAAAGCTTAGAGGAGTTATGCTTATCATAGCATTGGAACAATGTATATACGCAACGAAACCACAGGAATGTTACTTCCTTCATCAGACTATCCCACCCGTTTAAAATTAAATGCTATCGCAGATTGCCCTAATCCTACCTTTATAAAATACAGCAGTATTGTACATGTTCTACTAAAGTCCCTTGTTCTGACTTCTTTGTCAGATTTTCGTACTGTAGCACGGATAGATAGCTAAGTCTATCTGTCAGTGCTACGTGTCCAAAACTGCTACCATCATGTTTACAAACCGAAAACTATAGCGGGTTGTGTTAATGTTAAATATATTGGATAACATTATTTGAGTGACGGGACTGAAGTAAAAGCTTAGGAGTTATGCTTAACATAGCATTGAAACAATTAATATACATGACAAAACCACAAGATCACCTCATTCATCTGACTCATTTAAAATGAAAAGCAATAGATGTATGCACTAATCCTTTTATTAGAACATCCTACCTTTTTAAAAATATTTTAATTACAAAGGTGTTTGGAAGAATAAAACAGTACAAAAACACATCTACAAATACAGATCACCCCAACTTTTTTTGCGTATTAATACGTTGTATGACAGACTTTATCAAATGCAGTGAAGCCACAATGTGTTCACCGAACTACAAAGGTCACTGTGCACCTGAAGTGAAAGGATATGCTTAATATACACTAATATTACACCCCATTACACAGCTTCAACCCCACCAACATGCTCTATTTAGCACGGTTTAATAAGAGTGAGTAACACTTAATTGACATGACGCTGTCATAAACTTAACACCTGTCATAAACATGAGTAAGTCTTCATGAATATTTATGACTGTTGTCATAAAGTGTCATAAATCATGATACTTTTAATGCAAAGTTGACATTATTCATAATGTCTTTGTTATGACAACTTGACATTAACCTAGACAAAAATTTCTTCGTTATGACAACTTGACTTTTGCCAAGAATCATCATATGTCATAAATATGTCATAATAGTAGTCATAATAATGTAATTAAATGTTATTACACTGTCAAAAGCTTTAACAAAATGTGGTGACACTAGATGAAACTCAGAAATATTGTGCAATTTAAATTTCTGGACCCAAATAATAAGTCGCTCAACAACGCCACCCTGGGAATTTCACCCAGGGAAAAGTACCTTCTTTTTAAGGCACACAGGTTCGGTTATTCATGGAAGTGAAACATCTGAGACAGTTTCAAATTTACAAAAAGGTATGTATTATATTATTTTAAAATGCTCTTTTTAAAACCAGTTCTTTATAACACAAAGCTAAGAAAAACAGAAAAAACTACAGTAGATGAGGTTACCAACAGAAGGGGCCACTATAGGGACGACATCCACCAAACACAGCAAACAAAAACCCTTTAAAGCACCAGACACAGTGAGACAACCCAAACTCAGGAATCACGGCACACAGAAGAGGAAGACACCGTCACCACACCAGCACCCCCACCGGACCTCAGCAACTTCCAACAGAAAAGACAGTTAATGGGCGTGCTGTGGTGGCGTAGGGGTTAGCACGACCCATATTTGGAGGCCTTGAGTCCTCAACGCGGCCGTCGCTGGTTCGACTCCCGGACCCATCGACATTTACCGCATGTCTTCTTACCCCATTCCTGTCAGCCTACTGTAAAAAAATAAGGGAGACTAGAGCCCGCAAAAAGCCCCCTGGTGGGGAAAAGAAAAAGAAAAGACAGTTAATAAATGCTAAAACCTTGAACCTAATACAACAAAAGAAAAACAATGTCAGCCCAAATAAATAAACAGTTATATAAAGAATTGGAAGGGCTGGAAACAAAATAAATAAATTAAAAAAAACCCCAATAAAATACAAGTTAAAATATCAGAACCAGGTGTAGCCCTCTGGCCACGCTGCAGCAGGAGGTGAACTGGACGCGTCGATGCTGCACCCCAAACACCACTTTAACTGGGGTGTGTGACTGCCACCACACAATTTGACTGGTGAATGTGCAGAAATCCGGGAGACAAAAGAGCAGCAACGGTCCAAATATGGGGGAGACCTGCCAATCCACACAAACGCGCATACACTCGCAGAACAAGAAAGAGGAGGAGAGCAGCACAGTGGCATTTTACCACCAGGAAATCAGAGCAGCATGCACCACACTGAGCGATTTGTTGCCATTTACCGCCAGAGCCCACGATTCAAGCCACACAGTGGGAGCACGAGGAAGACATGTGTCCAACTACCACGCCCACTTTACTTCTCACCTGGAAACTATTTGTGTAGAAATATGCATAGTTCTATACAAGTAAAGTGAAACAAGTAGCAACAGTTATAAAAATGGAATTAAGTGTCATTTATATTAACTCTTACCTCAAGTAACTTCTGCTAAGGACCTGCATCAGAATATCCTGCCTTTTAAAAAATATTTTAAATACAGAGGGGCTTATAAGAAGTTTTTATAAGAATGAAACTGTATCAGACAGGGGATAGAAGTTTTTATTGAAATTAAAATAAACATAGACATCTACAAATACAGATCATCGCAAACTCTTTTTGCGCATTAATAAGTTGTATGACAGTCTTTATCAAATGAAGCACCTGAAATGATAGGGTATGCTTAATATACACTAATATTACACACTAGACAAACACAGCTTCAATCTCACACAGCATTGCTACCAACACGCTCTATTTAGCACAGTTTAATAAAAAAGGATGTTATTAATCTAAAATACAGGGACAAAATAGCCCACAAAACCAACGTATTTTGTCCCGATTAACGTGGTTGATGCTGTATACTTGGTTACAGTATACAGCAGTGGTGAAAAAAGTCGGTTCTATATGGTCAGCATCCTGCATGTTTTAGTTCTTTCCCTGGTGCTAGCCTTCTAATGAGTCATCATTTGATCCAGGTATGTTAACTCAGTGCCGCAGTGGCTTATGAATTTAACATTATAGGATATTTGGTTTGACAAACAATCTCCACTACATTTTTAGCTAGCTTCACTGCATAGTCACATTTACCTTACAGAAAGCGCACCAAGCCACCAAATAAATAAAAGCAAACTGACCAAAAAAAGCTGTAGGTTACATGCAGAATGTTTTGACACAAAATACCATTTTTATTTTTTTTCCACAATTTTGTTAATAAAAAAGCGGTAAATAAAAAAAATCAATAACTATAATATTTTTTTCTTTTTACTGAAAGGAAATCTTAAGGTACGCACAGTACGTATTGCCATACAGCTGCATGCACTACTGCTAAACACAGCATAACAGCACAGCTCTCATCAGTTGTCAGTGGTGAAAGGCTTGTGCTTAAAAAAGTGTGCAACTGATTTTTTTCTTCCCTTTGTGTCTCCCTTTCTTCAGATCCCTAGAGTCCAGGGGCTAACTAAGCCAATACCTCCACCCACCTCATCATTAGACCTTTCTGACTCTTCTGTCATTCTGAGGGGAGCTAACAGGAATGAAAAAATAACCAAAGCAGCCTGTTACCTGAAGCCAGCACAGAAGATTTGGATTTTCTCATTTTTCCTTATGTTTATACCAGTCAGCAATTCAATTCCAAAAGCCAGAAAAAACTCATAAAAGTGCATATGTTAAGAATAGGTCTTGTAAGAGTAAGGGTGTAATGTTAATATATTCTATTGGGAAAACTTATTTGTCTTGTTATTTTAGAGATTGTTTAGTGTGTATCTTGAAGCCAATCTCAGTATCTTCTTTCTGTTTTATTGTATTCATCAACAGTGTTATGAGTTTATTTATTTACTTATTGGCAGAGTAAATGCCTTTTGTCTGTCTTAGCTTCAGGGATTGTATGCATTTTCATGGTTGTTGACGTGGTTGACGTGCGGTCAGGGGAGGCAGGTGAAGCAAAAATAAGGCCATGAGTAAAAAGTAGTAATGAGTAGTAGTAATGAGAAGCAATGATGAAAGAAAATCAATTGATCCACCTGAATTTTCTATAAATTGCTTTTCTTATTGGTAATTTCAAAATTTTTATGGTCAAAATTGCTGAATTTAAGCATTGCCTGTTGAAATACATAAAAGAAGACTGGGGTGAGGCAGTGCTGTGCCTTACCTCTGGGAGCACTGTATCCCACAAGTGAAGGAAGAAGGTAATTGGCGCATGTGCTGTTTGTCTGTTTAATTACACATTTCCAGGCAGAATTTGGCAAAGTATGACCCTGTCCAAATAGTGCACATTTCGAAGCTCTGGAAAAAATTAAGAGACCACTTAATTTCTTAAAATTAAGCTGTCTTAATTTTAAGATTTCTTAAAATTAAGCTGTCTTAAACTTAATTTAAGACCTTAAAATTATCATTTTCTCTGATTTTATTTCTTATAGGTATACATGTTTGGGTAAAATTAACATTGTTCTTTTATATGAATTTTGGAGACATGTCTCCAAAATTCAATGGAAAAAATTTTAAACACTGTGAAGACAAGGTAGACTAGAATTTTCGTCTTTGATGAGGCAAAATGTTCACTCTGTAAAGAATCAAGAGTTGAGTGGCTTTCACTCTATTACAAACACTTAAGAGTGTAGATTTCTCCAGGCATCAGTCCAGTCTTCATCTGTTATGTTACTGATGATGATACCTGCCCACAGATCCTTCAAATAAAATGTTTGACTTGTATTGTGATATTTAAGAGTATTTTAAATTTTATTAATGGAAGTCGGTGACTTTGTCGAGATATATCCTGACAGACCAACAGTGCAGTGTTTCTCCTAATACAGACTCTAACCTGTAGGTACTGAGAAAAATCCTTGTTTGAGAAAGTGTATTTTTTAATCAGTTGATTGAATGACATTAGACTTTTCATCAAGTACTGTCATCATCCTACACAACAGAAATGCAGTGGCTCCAAGTGGACGTCCAATTCTTATGTACACCATCCCACATCCGTTTGGTGAACAAGAACACCTGGTGGAGGTCTCCCAAGAGGCAGTAGAGGTTTGTAAAGAGGAATGCCAACAAAGAGAACTTATCCTTGTGATGAAACAGTATTCAGCTTGTGTTGCCATTTAATGTCTGAGAACCTTTTACTCGCACCATTCACAGCAGATGAAGCCATTGAGTTATACATCTTCCTGAGAACTTATATATGTATGGCCTTATCAATGGTGCAATGTAGCCTGCCATATTAGGATGAGGCTTTTTCTTGCCATTGATGTGTAACTGATGCTCTGATGTTGTGAACATACTGTCATGTTTAGTTCTAATCTTTAACCCACATGCAGAACACCACAGGAGAACAGGAATCAGTTTAAGGATGTTTAATGATTCAATAAAGTAAGATAAGTTGGGTGAGACTAAACCCTGGGGTAGGTTCACAGAGCCTTCGGCACACTGAAGAAACAACAAAGGAGATGGTGAGTTTGCGGTTGTCGGAAATGTGAGAAACGATAGTAATCTGGACTGGTCTTACTTGTAATCAGTGGCGTAAAAAGCCGCTATGCATTGTATGCAACGCATAGGGGTGCTGCACTAGAGGGGGCGCAAAAACGATGTGGTGATTTTTTTTTATCTAGTCAGCATTTTATGTACTTAACCGCTGTTTGTGCATGAAATGATCAATAACAGAGGAGCAGCACTGATTAGGCGCCCTCCCCTCCTGGCAGCCGCTCTACCCTCCCATACAGGTAGCTTGGGCAGCAGCCCTTCGAGAAGCGCTGAGGCGTTTTTTATTTTTTTTAAATTGTAGTAATGCCTTGACAACAGGGTGCTAAAGATGGGTGGCAGAAAAAAAACAAACTCTGGGGCGCAAAACAGAAAACGGAAGAGGGGGAGGGATAAAGATGTTGGAGAGACGAAGAAAAGCTTTTCAAAGTGGTTGATAGACAGAAGGTACGTACTTCAATCAAGAAAAGTAAATCCAAACGTATGAGTTTTTATTATTATTATTCAGTCATTAATAAACAATAAACTTTTTTTATTTCAAACATAATAATATAGTTCTATTATGTTCAAGAAAAGACAAAAAAGTTAAATTTTTTTCCACCTAGATCAACAAATTATGCAACGATAGAACCACGTGAAAAAGGTCACTGTTAATGTTTAGAAAGTTTTTAATAACAATGTGTCCATTTCTCAGAATAGACTAATTTACATCGGTTTGAAGTTGATATTTAGACAGCAGGCTCCTCCGGGCGCACTGCCCTGCATGTTTTAGACATTTCTCTGCTCTTGATTAAAGCTTGTTGTTTCACACAGAAGAAACAACTATTCTGAATAAAAATGATTCTGAATAAAAAGTATGAAGACCTTAACTTAGTTTTTAATGTGCGAGTGGATGAGTTTGACTACACTATTTATGTAAACTCAGGCACTTTGGAAAAACCAAGAATCACCCTTAACTATTGAAAACAAG
>CAEFZX010014075.1:0-103178 GCA_903066825.1 Alfaro cultratus | reverse complement strand
CTCCGGCTTCCTCCCACAGTCCAAAAACATGACTGTCAGGTTAATTGGTCTTTCTAAATTGTCCCTAGGTGTGTGTGAGTGTGTGTGTGCATGGTTGTTTGTCCTGTTTGTCTCTATGTTGCCCTGCGACAGACTGGCGACCTGTCCAGGGTGAACCCCGCCTATCGCCCGGAACGCAGCTGGAGATAGGCACCAGCACCTCCCGACCCCATTAGGGACAAGGGTGCACAGACAATGGATGGATGGATGGGCCCCAGTTTCTAGTGATAACACCTAATTGAAAGTCTTTATTTTCCCTGCACCAGCTCAGGGATAAAACAGTTGTGACGTATCTGCAATCAGAAGGTTGTTCTTATCAGACATTGTTGCCTTTCACAGCGCTGAGAAAGTTGCATGTCCTGCCCTCTAACTGTATTTGTCCACAGGCTTGTAGTAGGGATCCCCCAGCCAACAAGTCTATCAAAGATCAATTTATCAATCTGCTTGTCTGTCTGTCTGACCGGCTTGTCAGACATCCCATACGCTACCAACCGTTTCGCTCAATCTGGGAAGTTGGCTGCTTCCTGAGATGTAGGTTTGGTTGAAGAATAAGGGCTTCCTATTTCTTAAATGAAAGCACATTTACTGTAAAGCCACTGAAATTTTCAGTGATGAGCTGAGTGGTGAAGTATAAAGCATGGTGAGGGTTCTAAAAGTCTCACGGAGAAGTGGTTTCCTCTCCACCTGCTGCTCATATGGCTGGTTTAGTTTTCTTGTTGAGTGGGTGAGGACAGCAGGGAATAGCATACACTTGAATAAATCAGGCCTTATTTCAAATCTTTATCCTCTTCTCATCCTCTCAGACAAACAATATCTAGTTTGGTTTCCACTGCTCTCCTCAATGCTTTGCATTTGTTATGTTGATCATCCAAAAAAAAAAAAAATTCCCAACGTTGCTCACCACAATCATCTTCTCGACTTTGGCGATGCCCTTCCCAAAAATAGTTCCCAACTGGTCGCCGACACCGGCCAACAGGAATCCAAACAGGGGAATGCCCAGCAGAGCGTAGAGGATGCAGAAGATCCGTCCTCCTTCTGTGTGGGGAGAGATGTTTCCAAATCCTGGTAAAATGGAGAGACGGGTGGAAAATGAACAAAAGCGATTCCAATTCAAGTCAGAACATGTTATTTTCACAGTTTATTGCTGCCTAATCACTGTGTACCTCTTACTGCCAGCATTGGCTGCATGCAAAACAACACAGATCTCCTACTCTGCCATTAATTCATTTGGTACAAGACCTGTTTTCTTGCAGAACAAATTTGATTTGCTTAAATTCAAGAAGTTTGTAAATGCATTTGTATATTTTAGAGAACAAAATACTGCATAGATATGGATGTTGTAGCGCCAGAGGCTGTACATGCACAGAAAGAAAGAGCAGTTGCTGAACATGCATGGGTTCAATTTGAGTCTTGTAGAATTTTTAAGTCAATTCAGTCACAAGCTAGCGCATGATTTAAACAAAACAAAACAAAAGCAAAACAAACAAACAACAACAACAACAACAACAAAATAATAACCTCTACTGGTTACTGTTTTAGCTTAATGAAACTTGGTAGACAGGAAAGCTGACCCACAAAGTATGAATGAAGCACATTAGGAATTCAAAAAATTCAGACAAAAATCAGCTTGATGAAATTCCAGTGGTGGAAAATGGAGGAGTGTAAGGGCCTCTGACTCACTCTAATTTATTATTCAGACTGCAATTTCAAAGCGAAATGAATGGAATATGAAAAGAGAAAGTGAACCTTCTGCTGACTTTTAGCACTTTCAGATGAGACAAAAGTACAGATCTGTTCATGGCTTCTCCTCTTCAAACCTGTTTATAAAGTTTCAGCTTTACAATAACATGTTAAGAAGAATCTTCTGAGATTTTTTTTCCTTGCGTAAACTTGACTCCAGGCATCACACAGTGTGCACTGTCAGTTTCATTATTCAACAGCTGCTTAATGAACCAAATTTTACTTTCTTTTATTAATACATGTAAGCTACAGGGAGCCTTCTGATGACTCTCTAGTCTTGGGCTGGACCGGAGTGATGCCTAATGTGAGAGAAATTGTCAATCACATCTCAGTAATTCTATGATTAATTCCAGGGGAGCCGGGAAATGATAAACAGGAGACTAGGCCTGTCGCAATAAGAATTAAATCAAATAATCACATGATAAATTAAACTAAATATTCATTTGAATGATTTATCATTTTTCAATTTTCTCTCTTTCTTTTTTCCAAAAACTAGATTAAAACAGTCTTGAGTCAGAAAGACTAGCCCTTTTTTTGAAGGCCAATTTTGTTTATATAGACATCATAATTTATTTTATTCGTTATTTCTGCTGTCTTGTTTATTTTGGATATTTAAAATGTCTTCCAGTTCCAGTGTTAAATGTTCATTAAAATGTCAACTTTCTCGATCTTTAAGATTGTGCTCTTGCGTTGTATGACGCCATTACCATTATACTACTTGAAAATTGTCTCAAAACAAGACATTAATTTTTTATCACAATAACTTCTGGGACAATTTGTTATCGTGACATGACTACAGGGGACAAATTCTAAACTGTGTTTAAAAAACCCCCCAATCAATTCATAATTGTTTTCTTTTCATTCCTAGTGTCAAGGTAAATAGCCAGAATTTAGTCATGAACAGGGAAGCAACAGTGAAATTTGGCTGGAGCGTTCAGAGTAAGAGATTCACTATGCAGAGATTTTGTAAAGCTCTCCCTGCCAAGTCTAATGTAAAAACAAACAGAAACAAAATACCGTACAACCCCAGCTCTCGTATTTAGTGAACTGAAACCGAGCTGCCAAGAACAAAATGTTTAAACAGAAAAAATGACTTCAGAAAAAAAAACAAAAAACCTTACGCTATATAAGTTTATCTCTTCGCATCACAAAAAAATTACAAACACAGTCAAATCCTCCATCATCTCCACCTCAATGAATGATAGAATTACAGCCTTTAAAAATCACATTGTTAACCCTTTCTTTTCTCTTTTTTATTCCGAAATGGCAAATTCTGCTCAACAATCAACTTCCTGGTGTTTTTCTAGTTCATATAGTTTTCTAAAATGTGACATTTTTCCAACACTTTTATCTGCCTTGATCCTTTTCTATGAAACGAAAAATATTCATCTGAATACATTGGTGAGTTTCACACCTTGCTATAGATGCTCCATTAATAGTAAATATGATTTTCTCAGCAAAAAGGCTGAAGTCGGCATTCATCATTCAATCATGTCACCATGTAGTGATTCATATACAAGAAGAATTTGACTGTCTATGGTTAGAGGAAATACTCGTATAATGGACATGAAAGACCAGTGGCCTTTAGTTTAAAGCCATGAAGAGAAAAAAAAAAGGTATGTCTGATATCTTCACTAATAGGCAATAAAACTATTTTATGAGATATTTAAATCATTTAATGAAGGATATGCTGTTTTTTGTTGTTGTTGTTACCCATTAGTTTTCATTTATGGGAATCCCAATAACTTTACACAAAGGGATTTTTAGCTTAATTAAGGCTTATAATAACCAAATCATTACATTACTACAATCCACAAAAGGTTTATTTTGCTATCAAAGGGAGACAAGCATGTAAAAACTGTTCATTCCTGTCGTTACAAACTAGAAATAATAGATTCCTTTGAGTGTTGGTATTGATCCAGATAGCGTGGAAAGTAAATGGATTGTAAGTCAGACAGATTTAACAAAGGGATCCCATGGGATCTGACACAGTGAGATCAATCACTAATTCAGCTCCAGGAGAGAGGAGGATAATCACAGGAGCAGCAACAAATGCCTCATTCATATTAAATTTTCTGAATTTACAGTAGGGATGAAAGAGAGAGGGGATTTTCATTAGTTCGGGTAATTTAATGGGAATTATCTGCAAAGACAAAGAGATCCCCAGATTTTAACAGATGTTCAAAAATCTCAAGCTGATCTACACAAACAAAAACAAAAATTACATCTCCGGGATTTCTCTGACAAAATGACACACTGTCTTCAGAGACAGCCTCTGTGTCTGATTTATTTACATAGCAGCACGAAGGCAACGGAACAATCAGGAAAAATTATGATTGCCCACAGACAGCACAGCAATTATGTGCTGTTTACACTAACAGGCTGCAAAGACAAAGCACACAAATCATCACCTGGGAGAGAGGTTTCTGCAGAAAAATCAAAGCTTTTGCCCTCTGCTACCACCCTTATTTCATTTATGCAATTTGGCATTATGTGGACATTTTTGAAAAACAGAAAGCCAAACAGATCTCTGTTCTTTGAATTGAAGCCATGGAGCTTTTTTCTCTGGATCAGTGAGCTAAAAAAACCCAAAAAACTGTACAGAAATTACTCTGCCTACAAAGTGACTTGCAAAAATGTTTAACACCACTTGAAATTCTTCACAATTGGTCACGTTTCAGGCACAAACATTAATGTATCTTATTGGCAGTTTATGTGAAATACCAGCACAAAGAAAATTTGTGTTTTATCATTCTCTTTTACCATTAGCTTTATTCTTACCACTCTTCTCTAAAGGGAGAACTAGCCAATAGCTGTCCAGTCAACAGATTGTTCCATCTGAGCTGTGGATTTCTTTAGCTTCTCCAGATTTTTGGCTGCTTTTCTGATTAAAGCTAACCTTTCCTGGTTTGGCATTTTAGGTGGTGGGCATATCTTTCTGGTATTGCAGTTGTACAATACTGTTTTCAGTTATATACAATGGATTGAATAGTTATTTTTTTTATTTTATTATATGTTTAAAGCTTAGGGTATTGTTTTCTAACTAAGCCTGCACATCTTTGTTTATGGCTGTCAGGGCAGAAGGAGGCTGACTATATGCATGCTACTCTAGTCAGATGTTTTTGACAGACCATTTTACTTTCTCTTACATATTATGCATTACTTTGTGTTAAACCATAACATAAAATGCAAAATGTGAAATGGGGGTTGACAATGCACACTTTTGAGGCGCTGTGGCCTTTGCAAAGATTCAAATATTCATTTATAGCAATTCAGTTTTTATGTGAAAATGTGCATCTTAGTAATGATCTCTCACGAAGCCTACATTTAATAAGCTCCAGGTGCCCACCAAACAGACGTGGTAGAAGCCTGTGAATGTGCGTAATCATGTTGTGACTTGTTTCAAAAAAAGACACATGACTTCTCCATTGTGCAACACACCCTGGGAATCTGGAAATGAGTGTGGTGAGAGTCTGGGCTGCATGTGGGTTGTATAGTTTGATACTACAGTGCTCATCGAGAGCAAGCTCTGCCTACACATTATGGCCATTCATGTGAAAACACAAGCACACTCTTATTCCAAGCTGATAGCCAAATCAGTTCATTACACTTTAGTGCATTTAATTTCCTCATTAGAGACTGAGCTTTGACAGGGTGCTGGAGATGTGAAATGGAGCCCAACAACCCACTGAACAGACATAGTGATCTGTCAAGGTCCAATTGGAAAAGCCAGATGAGCTGTCAGAATGTGTGTGTGTGTGTGTGTGTGTGTGTGTGTGTGTGTGTGTGTGTGTGTGTGTGTGTGTGTGCAAGAGTCTGTAAGGAGGGTGCTTGTGTGAGCTGTTACTTTTTTTTCCTGATTAGTAAGCTCTTACAGATGCAGATGACACAAAGAGGGGACAAAATTATAAAAAAGATGGGAAGCATGGTGGATTTTCAGCCTATGGCATTCAGATAAAGGGTAATCTGCTATAATTATACTTTGAGTCCTGCATTTAACTTCTGTTGCTGTGAATGAACAGGATATTAGCTCTGTTGCAAGAACTGCGATAACATTTCAAACCTTGCAAGGAGCAAAAATTACTTAGTGGAAATTCTCCTCAGTTGGATAAATGAATGACCAAACAGAGGTTAGACTGAGAGAGAAGTTTGGTATCCTTGTGGTTCTGACACTCATCTGTCAGTTATGTTGAATATATTGTTTTCGTTGTCTTACTGATGTTAAATAGGCTCCATTCAGTCTGGGGTGGAAGTGAAAGAGCAAATCAAAGTGCAATCTTGTAGAGGAAATGAGTTTTTTGCAACTGTTGTTGGAGTACAGTCATTGTGCAATCTTGGACAGGAGCTGATGTGACTATAATTTATGTGTGCAGGTGCAATTTCATGCCAAAATGGTCCTTGAAATTACACAGTTATTCTGCCATGCTTCTACTCTCTAAAAGGGGAACGTATGTTGTTTTTAAAAAAAATTATTTTCAGGACTCAGAAAACAACAGATGCTATATTCTCTTTATTTAGAAACCATTCTTCCTACCGATTGTGGTGATAACAGTCCCGGCAAAGAAGAAGGAGGAACTGAGGTCCCACAGGCTCGTCTGATTGGACAAATTTCCTGATGGATTCACTCCAGCACGAACTGCCGAAACCACTTGCTGCAGACGAAAGGAGAGCAGTTTAAACATTAGGATGGTGGCTTTCGTTGGGAGTTTAACACAATATAAGTTCAGAAACTCAAAAGATGAATACAAAATTAGTGGTGCACAACGGGTCTCCTCGAAAATAAATGAGAGCTGAGGGAAACATCCAAAGACAATTAAGAGTGGAGAAAAGATAATAGCATCTGTCACCTTTTGAAGATTTTCTTTTTAAGTTGCAATCTTATTCACAAAGAACCTATCAAGGCTGTTGGGAGTAAAACTCAATGAAGCAATAAAAGTTCTCAGTTTTAATGAATTCTTGTTTACATTTTCGTGTTTTCCAAAGCCAAGTTTCACACCCACTTTACCTTTTAAAAAGCCTTTAATCAACATGTGGTCTCCAATGTGAACACTAAAATGCAAAGAGCTTCCTCACTCTAAAATCCATGCTTTGTCTATTGTGTTTGAGTGAAAGACTGAACATTTTAACTCTGTGTGAATTGATGACTTTCTGCACCCTGGCTGCTAAATGCATGAATGCTAAACAAGGTAAGATGAACTCAGTTTAGCTGTTTTCATTTCTGCCGACAGTTTTGACCCATCTTGCTCTCTCGCAGTTTAAATAAACCACAGACAAATCCTTAAAAATACAGTTTCCTTTATATTTCTCCAATCTGTTTGCTTAATCTAACTTAGTTTTAAAGCTCAAATTTTCCTCCAAACACTGAAATTTGAATTAGAGATATTCACGAGTCATTTTCCTACATCTAAATCATGACTCAGGTCTATGAGAGGCAAGTTCAAGTTAAGTTTAGTTTTCTAAATAAATACATACCAACAACAGTGCATTACTTTAGGTTAAGAATTTAAACGTCTAATATTTACCCTAAGTCCTATTTTAATGCAAACATTAATAGTACTTTTTGAGTCTGGCTCTTATCAACAATCTTTTAATGTTTTCAAATGTGAACTCAATATTACACACATTGTGATCTGATTTTATTGTATTTTTCAAGCTCTAATCTTTCAGTTTAAACAAAAATAACAGGAATGTAGCACTTGTTTGTGTTGAATTTCTGTGCTTCTTATTTTAATCTTTAAAAATCTTTATAACATAATGGCATGCTTAACTACTAATTATTTTAAGAGCTGGATGGACTTGAGCTCACCTTTTGATATTTACAACTGACCCTGGGTTTGGGTTGAAACAGTACAATACATCACATTTAAGACAAAAGGTTGACTCAGGTGGTCTTATGATCTTTATAGCATCACCGAGACAGAAAAAAAGAAAAGCTTTGAGACATCAGGAGAGCTGCAGTCAAACCTTTGACTCAAATGCTAATAACTGTGCGAGAACATTTTAAAACATTTATCTCCTGTCTATGAGGGATTTTTTTAAAAACTCAAAGCCTGTAAAATATCAAATCTCCTGTGATGCAGTTTAATAATTTTGCGACTTTGATCAGGAGGGAGCAGCAGATGGAATAATCTCCATTAACTGAATTTAATATGAATGGACTTCCTGGAATAGAACTGTAATGTACCATTAATGATGTTCATACACAATATTTAGGCTCACTAAAATGTCACAGAGCATACAGTGTTTATAATTATTCATCATCATTAGTTACACAGAGCCTTCTTTCATTCACAACAGGGAAGCTACCTCTGCATAAGATAGTGAAGATGTGAGTATTAAAGTGGAATTAAAAAGACAGCAAATGAGAAAAAGCTTTTACAGTTCAGAAGTCAGTCAGAGAGAAGACAGACAGCTAGACCAAAATTACACTGACAGTGTAACGTTGCACTTACCAGTCAGTTCAAAAGGCACACCTTGCTAGTAAAAAGGTCGGACTCCCTTTTGGCTTCAGAAACATCTTCGTTCTTTTGTGACACAGAGGAACATGTCTGAAAGATTTCTCTGAGATTTTGTTCCATGTTCACATGATAGCATCTCAAACTTGCAGCAGATTTGTCAGCTTCACATCATTGATGAAAGTCTCTGACACCACCATAACTCAAAGGTGCTGTGTTGGACTGGGATCTGCTGAATTAATTCATTGTCAATTCAGTTTCAGATGATTTAAGCTTTGTCATTGTGCGTTTTCTTGCTGGAAGTGTCCATTAGAAGAGGTGCACATAAAAGGATTGACACAGTCAGCAACAGCGTTCTATACTTTAGGGAAATATCTGACCTTCCCATCTGAACGCTATTAGACAGAAACTCATCTGACATTTTCCAAATATGTTACTGAAACTGTAAATTATTGCCTGAGTTTTCTAAACATAGCTGACAGGAGTGGAATCCAGTGTGGTTTTCTGCTGCAGTAGCAGATTCAACGTGTTTTTGTTTTTTGTATTTACAGATTATTCTCTGTAAATTAAAGAAAAGTTGTGCAAGAAAATTCCAGCAGTTTAGCAGTGTGGCACCAACAATCATGCCACATTGAAAGTACCGTAAATCCCCTATCTCCCTCATTCTGGTGCTCTCTTTAATTTTTACCAAGTCCTCTTCATCACATTTAGATCTCTAAGATCCTTTGATTTCTGCTAAAGGTCAATGCAAAAATTATTGCAGGCCAATGATTTTTGCATTGACCTGCAATTGACCTGGTGTACGTGAAGAAGTGGCAGGTCAGCGTTTATGGTGCAGTTTATATATTATTCATCAATGAGTGACTTTTCTTCCATTACCTGTTTTCCCCTTATCTGAGATGGGACCAAAGTAACTAGTTCAAGTGAAAAACCAAAATACTCCTCTGCCTAGAGATACTTTATGTGTTTAATGCATATTTATGCTTCCAATAGTGAGCTGTAGCTTTGCATAGAACAGCCTTCTTTATTGACTCCCCTAATGTAGAGAAGCTATCGCTCTACTCCAAGCTTCCCCCAGAGCTACAGAATAAAACACTATTATACTTGAGGTATTCCTCTACTTGAGGTAGGAACTGAAACCTTTCTGGGACATTAGTATGTCTAGGAACCATGGCCTCAGTCATCACTTTAAATTTTAAACTCTAAGTTTGATAAATCTAAACAGACCAGAAAGAAACTGAGAACCATCATGATACGAGTCGTTTTAGTCTATGAACGCAAAAGAATCAAGCATCTATGTTTATTTTGCTATGTCCACGTACCATTCTTCTGATTAAGAGAATGGAAATTATGTGCTATGGATGTTTTCAGCTGTTCAAAGCCTAAAAACAAATGTAAATGAGGTTAAAAGATAAAACCTCACATCCATTGTTCCTCCAAAGAAATCCTTCAGCGAGGCAAGACTCAGTCAGTCCCTTTTGTTTTGCGCCCAAGTGAGCTTATCATTTCTTCCCTGCTCTGCCATTTGCACACAAAGCTGCCCATAATAAGGCAAAATTATGTGGACATCATGCAGGCTATCAGCGAGCTAAACCAAACAGTTGAGAGAATCTGAATCGTCAAAGCCGTTTTTGATGTAGCTTACCTTTTTAATTACTCCCTTTGAGAGAACACTTCTCCTTCATCCTCTGCTGACTAGCTTTTGAAAAAAGTTGTGTGTTTGTGCAAAGTAAAGAGTGAATAAATGGCACCTGGGTTGAAACTGTGCATCAATAAATCATCAGAGGAAAAGTAGTTGCTTGAAAGGTTGCTTAACTCAGTCACTGACCTGCTCACTAATAGATGATAGGCAGAGCTGACGAGTGCTGTAACATTCTTGTGAAACAACAAAAGGATCAGAGTAATCTTTGGTTGAAAGTGGAAAGCTGTCTTACAATTAGTCTGACAGTATCAAAAGAAAACATGCTTCCAACAGAAAAAAGTACTGAGTTTGAACTATAATTAACAGAGATGGTCTGTCCTAGAATATGTTAGCTATATTTTACTATATAAAATATAATGTTATTTTATTACTATATTACATGACAATGTTTTCATATGGGATTTAATAAGCAATCGAAAATACAAATTTAAAACAACACAATTAGACCTGATAACCTGAAATCAATTTGGAAAATAATAAAGGCTAGATTAAACCAAATTTGAAAATGATTATTGTTTTTCATGGGGAACAGCTGTGTTAAACAGGGAGACTATTAAGAACAGAATTCAGCTCATGAACAAACACAAAAGTCCAAACACCTGATCTCAAAGGATAGGTATGTTTTTGATCAAATGTATGTATTTCGCTTTGCTTTGAGCTTCAAAAGTGAAAAGCTTTTGGTAATTGAAGGCCAATGTCCAGTTGTGTTTGAGCGACTGTCTAAGAATAGACACAAAATAATTCCAGATCTTGAGATCAGAGTTGAAAAGTAGAAAAGAACTACACTTTATATATAGAAACATTCTCCCATTTCTAATTTTCTCTTGGTTCTGAGTCATGAGAGGCTTTGAGTTTGATTTGTGTTTGATGTTTTATTCAACTAGTGGTTTGATTCTCTTGTTTCTGTATCCTTGTAGCATTCTGATTGTTTATCCCGTTGCTTCACGTGCTTGAATCTCTCTCAGTGCTGCTAATCGGTTATCATATTTGGTATGCTTTGTGGTTTTCATCGTTCCCCGTCAAATTGTTCTTATTGTTAGGACGTCTTCACACATTTGGAGGTGTGCACACCTCCAAATTGCACATAGAGAATTTCAAGCAGTAGTTCAAATGTAAAGTAGAATTGTAACACAATCTAGGAGAAGTCCTGTCCTTGAATTGTAATCATTAATTGATAATTAATAAGGTCAGTAAAGAGGAAAAAATAGGAAACGGAAGCAAAAGCTTGAGCACCAATTGCAGAGGCTTTAACACAATCTTTTTCAGTGGTTTTAGCAGAACTCCAGGAAACTACTCCAGGTTTGACATAACAGCTAAATAAAAACACATTTAATTTTATGTGCATGACTCCTTTTCACTCCTCTTGCCAAGATATAAGCATTCACTGTTTCACAGATTAAAATTAATGAACAGAATTATTCAGCAAAGCATAGCAATCTGTGACAAAAGCACTGATTGTGTCTCCTTTTGTTTTTGTTTTCAATTCTGAAATATTGAAGTTTTTCTACGCTAGAGGTTTTATTTTGCATCTCACTTGCCTGCTCCAGTCTGAATTTAGGTCAAATTCCTTCTCAGTTTGACAATTTCATAGATAATTATATGGCACTGTCAGAATCTCAGCACACACAATGACCAAAATTCATGTCAGTGAAAGATTTGCAGCATCCCAACACAGCTTGTTATAAACTTTCACAAAGCTCAGCATAAACGTTGCAGATCTTTTTAAGGTGACTGCAATTAAATGATGTTAATGAGCTGCTTTTCAGGTACAACGTGAAATGTTTTGTTTTTCATATGAAAACAGATGAAAAAATATGGAGCAGCTTTTCTTGGAAATTCAGACATTTTAAGAAAAAAAAGCACAGACAACAGCAAAGAGACAAACAGATATGAAGCGGATGACACCAGATTGCCTAAACTTACAAATAGATACATGATGCCAATTACTAACATTCAACTTGTTTTAGAAGAGTTTATTTCGTGACAAACTGAAACATTAGTGTGAGCTACAATGTATGAGTCTAATATTGTTTTTTTTCTGTTTTATACTGATTGCAATAGCTTTCAGTGGATTTTAGTGTGTCTCTCCAAGAATGGAAAATTAACCCTGTGTCTTATGTTGGCTGTTTACCAGATCATCTGCAGATGCAGCAGTGTTCTTTGTATAATGCAGTATTTGTCTCCCTGCAGTCCTGCCGTGCACATTACTGTTGTTCAATGTTCTCCTGGTGGTGAATTCATAAGCATTAACCTTTACTCTGTATTTTAATGGAATCCAAACTCTTTAGAAGACAAAGTCTAACCTTTTCCATCCTCATGAAATCTTTGCACTAACTTAAAAATCTCATTTACTCCTGCTTTGATACCTGTCCTCATCCTTTTAAACAATATTTAACTTCCTGCTTCCAAACACACCTCATTGTCACCATATCAGTTAAAAAAAACTGTTTTAACATCGATAGAAACTGAAACTGGCACTTAGTGGAGCCTAAGAAAACACTCTTTGTTTCAACAACAACAACAAAACTACCATTTATTGTGAATTTTACCATTTTTTTAAACTAGGATATGTTGTTTTCAGTCTAAATGATGTAGAAATATTGAAAAATGTAAAACATAAAAACACAGTTCCAAGGACAAAATTGAATCTTTCGAGAAAACATAACCTTTAAAATTATGACTTTTCATCAAGTCCTCTTAATTAAAAACAGGATCATTTAACTGGATTTGCTCAGCGTAGTAAATATTTGTGTATTGAGTAATACAGTGTCAGCAAAGTTCAGTCGCATTATTATCAAGCAATCTTTGTTGAGTGTGTTTAACAATCATCACAGGAATACTGGTAAGGGAAAAAAAATCTTCATTATGACAAAAATTACGATTTTATTCAAAGTCAGTTTTTAGTGTTAATGCTATGTTATTACAGTTAGGGCTTCAAACTGGCTCATCTTTGCATTTTCTTTAGATAAAAGGTAAATAAACTTGGTATTTGAGACGATGCATTCAAACTGAAAGCATCACTGAAAAAGATATACAGCATTTCATGCTTGAACCTCTCTTTAAAGTAAGAGAGTAGGTTACAGTGGCATCTTCTTGCATCAAGCAGATTTAAGGCAGAAAACAGTAATTTCCGAAATTTGATTGTTAAAAGATATTTTTTAGGGATTAAAAAAACTAAATGTAATCGCAGTGGTTCAAGGAACTTGCACTCGATTCTTGATTTCTGTCACCTTGCGGCCTAAACTCACTGGCAACTTTGTTAGGTACACCTGTTCAGTTGATTGGAACACAAACTGCATTTTAATCTACAAATTATATGTTGCAATTCAATGCCTGTAAAACTATTTTGAGACAGAAAATGAAAGCAGTTCAGTTCCTACATTCAAATGCTGCAGTTCTTATGATGAAGGAGCAACATAGCAGATTATTATTTCACCCAGATAGCTACTAGGTGAAGCAAAACATGTCAGACTAAACTCTAAAGAGATTCAAAAAGTCATAAAATCAGTTTTGTAAATTATTTTAAAGCTCTGGACAACAAACATATCACTGTAGCTGAGAAATTGTTTTGTCACCTTGCCATTGTACATCTATGCATCTTGACAGGGCATAGCTGTCAAAATGCTGACTATGTAAGTTAGCTCATGTGACTGCTATTGGCTTTAACACATTTCGGTATCAAGGAGCCTGTGCAACACCAACCCAGGTGGACACCTGCCAACAGGACTGCACTTCAAACTTCATGTTTTTAATCCAGAAGGGTTCTATTTTTTTTACTTTGACTATTCATCCAGTCAAAGCATTCAGATTGGTGAGTTGAGGCATGTGAAGAAAAATACATATCTAGAATGCGACGACTGTGATGACGGTAGAAATAAAAATATTTTTGTCCTATTATAGTTGCATGATGTACAGTAGATGGCTGCTAGTTTACTTGCACTAAGACATTCTGATTGTATCTTCACATGAATTTGTAAGTCTTCATGAACCACATCTTAACAGCAAAGCCACAACATTTTAGCTTCCAGAAAATTAAAGCAGAAATTGCGGCAGAACTTGATCATATTGCAAATCGTGCTCAAGTGCTTTACTGATTCAGTCATTGACTAAAATTGATATCAATTGTAAAAAATATTAACAGCAGAATCTGATTGATTTGATTCACTTTCATCATGCCCAACAACTATTTAAATTACCACAACAAACTCCAGGAAGTTTAAACATTTATCATATGTTACTCCACAAACTATCTAAAATAACCAAAATTCTGTAAGCAGGAATCAAACCACAAATGCAAACAGTGAGAAACAACCAAACAACCATCTTTGAGGCTTATTTTAGTATACAAGGTGATTCATTCCACAACCGACCTCCAGCTGTGGTAATTGTTGTTTTTGTGGCAAAACAAAATATATACTGCATGTACTCTGATAATACTTTGTATAGCCAGTGTTTCAATAAACCATTCACCTTTTTTGCAACAGTTTGCTATGGAAAACACAAAACATGGGAATAAACCTGTGACGCATTTGAGAGCAATGCACATTTCAAAAGAAAGCTCATTTTGTTAGTCATTATAAGTCAGCAGAAAAGAAAATATTACACCTGCCTTGACAAGATCCTCCAGCTCCGTTGAATTTATGCAGCTGTGCAAGGCCAAGAATTCCAGTTTTTCTTTCAGAATGACCGATTTCTGGTAGCTTTCGTGAGGCTGCTCCAGAGCCTGGAACACTGTTGCCCCGATGATGAGGTACAGCACCACCAGGAAGAAAATGGCCGACACAGTTTTCCACCTCATGACTGTGGTCCGGGTGTCGCACTCATCCTCAGGAGTGTTCAGAACCACTGGCTTTGCGGAGAACGACAGGCGAGGCTTGGAGTTGTGGACGGCAGCCTTTGGGTCAAGGAGGTCAGGTGCGGCCACTGGAAGAATGGAGATGATCATTAGCTGAGGTGTTCCACACTAAAAGAACTAAACATTATACATGCTTATGTTAAAAAGAGCTTAGCTAACAAATTATGTGGTGTTTTTTCTCTGTTACTTAATACATTTGACTTTGTATCAGAAGCTAATTAAATAATTTGTTGGAGTATTGCCACTACAGGGCAATTGTTTGAAATTTTAATATTAAAACTCCACCAGTAAGAAGATGACTGATTGTTTCACTGTTTTCATTTCGTTGCACTTCTTTGATTTACTCTTTCGTACTATTTTTAATCCTTCAATTTTTCAATATATTTTGACAGAGAGCTAATGCTTCTGAAACTGTTCAAGTAATTCCTATTTTCTCTTAGTCAAAGACTTTACACTTCTTTAACAATATTTTCATTGTTTTTCACCAACTTTCTCAGGGCAACAGAAAAAAATAGCTTTTTAAGGAGAATTTTATGAGCAGCACAGACAGCTAGTGCAGCCATGCAAAAAACATGAGGCTCTGTAGACAGCTTGTATAAAATAGTAACTATGCTGCGTTTTTCACTATAATTTCTTTCACCTTCTACCCACAAACATTTTTGCTATGTTTCTTCAGGGGAATAACTATTTTTCTGTGAAGAAAAAAAAAAATCATGTGAATTATAAAACTTCTGTTGTTTTTTATGAAAAAATGCCTTTGCCTATCCATGGAGATTTAATGCAGGGTAATGAAGAGAATATATTTTTTTCAATTAAATTTTTGTCAACTTTTAAGAATGTTCAGCATCTGCAAGCTTTTCTTTAACCAACATGAACTGCATTAACTCTCAGCCTTACACAGCTATACACTAATTATTTTCTTACTAACTCAAGCTGCACATCTGAATGTTTTACTAATAAATACATAATTAAAGCTTTCACCAGTGCATCCAGGTGAAGTCGTCAGTCCCCATTAGTAGTTGATTATTATTCAAGCTTCTGTCTCAATGATCCAACTATTTGACATATTTTTCACATTTGAATCAGGACTTTAACATACAAAGACTCATGGCAGTAATTCAAAGGACTAGAACGTGCAGGCTATGAAATGAATTCTACAACATTTATATTCAGAGCACATGTTTTTTGGGATGTTATGTGCAACACGTGACTGTGAAGTAGAAGCAAAATTACAATTGGTTTGGAAATATATTACAAATAAAAATCTCTAAATGAATACAGCTTCCATTAGCCTTTTACTTTACAACCATGTTTTATATATATATATATATATATATATATATTTTTTTTTCTTTTGCTTTTGTTGCTGCAGGTTTGGTTGAAGCTTGAATGAAGTTTGTTTATTGAACATCAGTCTTTGAAAGAGTACTGAACTTTGGCTGTGCTTCTCTAACACATGCCTTTGCTTGTTAAGCCTTGCCCCCTCCAGCCCCTTCTCCTTGCCAGCGTTTAAAATGTATTCTTCCATTTTTGCCCTGCATTTAGCTCCTTTCCAATTCTTCCTGATTGGCATCCCTGTACCTGGGATTGTACTGTGCTAAACAGTTCCAGGTCTTATTTGGCAAACTGGGGCTGCTTTTTGGTCATTTTAAATCAGATCAAACTATATGGAGTTCACCAAGACTCTAAATAGGAGAACGTTTATTCAGCATCGACCTGGTTCCTCTGGCTCAGATCTTTAGAGTAGTACAACACTGTTTAACATATCTATCCTCCTGACATACAATATTATATTTCTGTCGTCACTTGATCATAGTTCACTACAGTTACTGTGTCCAAAATATAATCTCAAGAAGAGTCAGAAGGTGGCAAGTGGCAATTGCTTCCTTGACTTATCAGTGTGTATGCTGTGTTTTTTCATTCTTTCACCAGAGATGTACTGATGCCGCACTGTTGTTGGTTTTTAGCCAATTCTTGGAAGTTTTTAGTGGGCAGACTTTGTGAAACCCCAAATGAAACATGAGATTTCTAGAGGTAGCCCACTGCTTCTCTTTACTGAGCAATTTATGAGGCGTCCATTTTTATGGTTGTACTGTTAGAATTACTGGATCTGCACCTCTTGTTCAGCTCCTAGTGATCTGTAGCAATCTGCAGCCTCACATTTACATGTTTTTGTTTCCTTGTATAAAAATCAAACACAGACTCGAATCTTTGTGGAATAAACTCAGACTGTCTGACATTAGGCTATTATATTTTAATGTTGCACATACAGCACTTTCTCTGCATGGCTACATTATGTTTTTTTTTTTAGTATTTCTGTGCTTGGAGCATGAGCTACAACAACAAAAAAAATAAATTTAAATCATTAAATATTTAACAATATTTGTCACAATGATGTTTCTCAAATGTGCTACCCTTAGGTGATTACATAACACCCCCCAAGAGATCTGCTGGCCTTTCTTTTTTTTTTTTTTTAAGGAAACTGCTTCTACAGAGTAGTACTCACTTCATACCTCCTAAGCTTTCCCAAGCATTCTTGTTTCCTAAGTTATATGGCTAAGGTAAGCACTGTTGTCACGATTCAGGTTTTTTTTTAAAACTAGTTTTTATGGAACATTGTTTGACAATAAATCTGCTCAGAAAACAAATAAAAGACAAAAAAATGTCACAAATTATCTGTTAACATTCATAATTCACGCAGACAATTTATAATCACCTTGATGTCAACGTAGGCTACTTACTTCTCTACCATCTCGTCTCTGTCGGTTTCCTAGAAGGCGTTATTTTCCAGGAAAGCGCAGCACCGCTCTCTGTCTAAAGTCTGCCTTTGCCTCCCGTGTTCGCTCCAGAGGACGTGTCCGCTGTCCACATGGCTTCGGAGTGATGACCTGCTCCCTGCTTCACAATCTCCGGAGAAAATACATCCAGCGCATTACGTCTGTCGGCACAAACGCGAGCTAAGGCTGAGCGTAAAAGGCGCTGGGGGGAGAGGCTCCTATCCACGGTGCACATCCAGGTGTTTTGGGGGAAGCGCGGTTTGTTGTTGGAGTGAGAGCAAACACTTTGTTATGAGTAAGACAACGACGGATGCGCTGCAGTGCGCTGGGAAAGAAAGAGAGAGAGAAAAATATCAGGAGAGAGAGAGAGAGAGAGAGAGAGAGAGAGAGAGAAAGATCAGGAGACAGAGAGAGAGAGAGAAAGATCAGGAGACAGAGAGAGAGAGAGAGCTCTGAGGTTTCTATTGCTAAAATTTTAGAAAATTTCTAAAGCTCACCATTCAGAGCGCAACGAATGTTCATGATTATTATCTTGAAAGTTTGCGGTAGTTTGCAAAAGTATTCACGCCCCTTAAACTTTTTCACATTTTGTCTCATTGAAAACTTCACTCTCAGTTAAATAAATAAATAATGTAAAACATAATTGTGAAGTAGAAGGACATTATACATGGCTTCATTTTAATTGCATACTGAAGGAAAACAAATCGGAGAGTGGCTGCTTCTTAAAGAGAAAGAGGTCATGTTACTTATAGCACCATAAGTAACATGGTGCTATAAAATGCATAGTACCAGCCCTTTACACACACCCACAGCATGGTGTTGTAGGTTCAGTAAAGTTTTAAGTTCATGATTCAACACTGATGAACAGTCTGGGATCTGTCTTAATTTGCCCAAAACCATTGTGACATTTCTTAAGAGTTTTCAAGATTTTCTTCTGTGGACTAATCTAACACAACCGAAACGTTTTAGAAGGTGCATCTGGAGTAAAACTAAAATAGCAAACATCACACTGTACACTGACAACAGCCACAATACAGACTGCAGAATGAAACAGCTGGCAATTTTGCATCATCATTTTACACAAAAGCACCTTGTAGAGAGGACTGACATTTTCCTCCTGAGGTCTTCCCACCCTTGTTTCTTTATTTTCCCTCTCAAGGTCAGTTTTCTGCTGTTCAAAGCAGAAAGCAGAGTGCCATGATGTCCTTGTTGGACCAGTAATTTAAACGGGAGCTGCCCCCGTCACAGAGAGACGTTGAACCTGCAGGCGACAACCAGCTTATCAGTGGGAGGAAGCAGACCCCAGGGCACGGCACTACATGCTCCAAAGCACAGGTTTGGCGCATTAATTAAATCCATCCGAATTAGTGAGACAGTCTGGGCTGTTTATGATGTGACTTTTCATTTGTTCGTGGCATGTCGGTGTGTTCGCTCTGAAAATGTAGAGAACACACAGGGGCTGACAAGGATTTTAATTGGGTTAAAGTCTGTTCTGCCCTTGAAGATGTTCATACAAGGCAGAGACACAGTAGGATAGTGTGTATTAGTGCTGAAGTGCCCACTATTGATCAATATTGACTGCTCATTTACATAATGTACTTGTGGTAATTGAATGGTAGGACTCCAGAGCAGAGTTTCTCTGGTTTAATAAGATGCATTTATTTATCAAGCAAAATCTTTCATGTCCAATATTGGACATGAAAGTCCAATATTGTGACTTTCATGTTTTTTCCATTTTAGTCAGATTATATGCCTTAAAATTTTTAAGTTCATGCAAAACTATCTACAGGTTTGTATGCAATACGTGTGAACATTCTGTTCGTGATAATGAAAGAATAAAGAATATTATTATTATAGAGGGTTGTAATTCTAACTGCAGGTCTTCTGGGGTTCAGTATTTTTCTTTTAAATCTAGCAATGTTTTAAGATAACATTTCTTGCAGTTGGATATAAATGATTTATAGCAACACAACACAAATTCTCTTTGTTGAATTCGCTGTTGTGTTTGATTCAAATGTGTGTGTTTTTTGCGATGTCAAATTATATCTCTTCAGGCTATTATAGAGCTCAAGTAAACAGCCGTTTCTCACCCAATATGAACCTTAAGCTCAGCCCAATAGTTTTTATAAAGTATTCTGAGGGGAAGATTTGCTCGTGATGTTGTCGTATTTATTTCACACTGAAGGAGTTTAATGTCTCAGTAAATATCCCCCAACTCTATTCCTCTGGCTGCCCACAGACAAGTCCAAGCCCCATACCATGAAATCCATCCTGCTCCAGTATTGATTTTTACAGCCACCTCTTAATTTGTTTCCTCTGGTAGATTAAGTCTTCAGCTGTATAAATGTCTTCTTTCTCACAAACATTTCGCTTGAAAATTTCTCTGGTCTTACCTCACCTCTTTCAATCCCAGTCGACGTCAGATGTGAAGTCACACAGAGAATACATAAATTCTCTCCCTTTTTTCTTTTTAGCTTTCTGTGCAGTAGTGTTGATGAGCTTTAATAAAACATATTAATTAAATGGATAGCTCAGGGTTATAATCACTTTCACAATTTACTCAAACTGATCAAAGGAGCCTTGCTTCCCGATTCCCAATTTTTGCTTTAATTAGAAATAATTGAAGTAGTTTGAAGTTGATTTTTTTAACAATAGTTACAAAAATTGAGATGTGTATTACATGTAACATGAAATATGATTCATGTTACATGTAGACAGTAACCTTGTTATGGGTGACATTGCTGCATTAATGTGCCATACTACCAAGGTAGTTTTGTAAAGGCAGAGCAACAAAAGAGTAATGATGTTGATGTTGAATTTCATACAAGGTTCTCATGAATAAATTACTAAAAACCATTCTGCTGAGTCCATAAGGGTCTGTAGGAAAGCATAGTTGTTTAAGGCTTTTGTCATCTTTAAAATCAGTGGGATGATCTTAATGTGCTGATCTGATTCCAAACTGTTGTAGCTATTTATTTTTTTCACAACCACGCTGGCAAGATCTGTGTGCATCTCACTAACAGATTTAAAAAAAAAAACAAAAAAAAACTCTGTCCCTATTGTTCTCTGTATGAGTGCAAAGTTTTTAAAAAAATATTGCACAGTTGTCTTGCCAAAATCTGTCAGGAGTTATGTTTTTCAGAAGGTTCAGGGAACAGGTGAAACACAACAACAGCAAACAAAACATTTTTAAGGTTTCATTTAATTACACACTTTTATGTCCACGGCCTCATCTGCAAGCTTGCATTGTAAAGACTCCGGGGATTTGAAAGTGGAGAAATGAGTTACGTCTCTTCTCCCGGTCCTGCTGAATCTCACTGAATCGTTTCCACAGAGGCTGCACTTTGCTCGTCCTGCAGAGAGTTATCAGCAAATCCACAGTGTCGGGTCCTCTGCGGCGTGTTTTTACACACTGCCCTGCATGTTGCAGTTGTTTCCCTGTTTCAGCAAACCTGATTTCAGTTGATGGTTGATTAACAAGCTTTTGCTGAACTGCAAACAACTGAATCAGGTGTGTTAAAGCAAGGAAACGTCAAAAACACTCAAGGCGGTGTGTCTTGAGGGCCAGGGTTGGGAAAAGATGCTCTGCGGGGCAAAAAGTGTACATTTCTAGACTACTGGATCTAAAATGATTCATCTCCAACCACAAATAAAATTTTAGCAAAATTAGAAAAATTAAAGCAAAATTCCAAAAGAAAAATTTAGGTTGATTTTATAAAATGACCCTTTTATAAACTTCTGCTGTCTCAAAAATTGTTCAGATCCCTGGATAGTGCAAGAGCACACATCTATTTAGTCTAGATCTTTACCTTCAGGTTGGCACTATAGCGCTGTTTGCAAAAACCAGCCACAGAGACAGAATCTTTCTCCAGGCTGTCTCTGATGAATACTCAACAGTTTTGAGTGCCCACATCCATAATTATTATGTTTTTCTGTTTCTTCATGTATATTTTTACAATTAACATATTTTGCGGTATAGACTGATCAGTTTTAGGTGCAACTGTGTAATAAATGTCTTAGAAAGTAAATTCAGTGTACTGTAAACTCAGTGTAAACTATGTAAGTCACTTATAAAAGAGTTTGATGTAGAATTCACATTAAATATCTGTAAATTACACAAGTTGCATTGTGTAAAAACTTTTCTCATCCGTCAGGCTTCAGTGGTCCCTGTTAATTGCGCGATCTTTCCACAGTGGGTTTAGAAGCCATTAAAATGCACAGTTGGCTCTCAGACAGATAGCGCTTCAATATCTCATGTTGATTTCTTCCTCACTTTATTAAACTGTCATTTTCTTGTCTGGAAGCTAGTCACCATTTTTTGATAAGTAAAGCTATTTTGCTCCTATAGAGACTTTTTCAGTTCCTACATGCTAATGAAAGTTGATTAAAGACAGTAATGACGCAAACTAAACACGTTATGTTTATGTGCTCAAACACAAATATATGAATATATTCCCAGTTGTACTGAGTTTGTTAAAGCCTGGGAAGACATTTTATCGCAGTTTGTTCTGCAAGCTGTGAGAAAATGGACGTAAACATATCAATAATAAAATAATCAATTACATTAATAATTACACAATGTCAGTGCATTTATCTGAAATAAGGTGACAAAATGGTTCAAATGATAAGATTTTATTCTTCTTCTTTCCTCTGGTAGATTAAATGAGGCTCAAAGGTCTGTTGGTGAACATTTTAATTATGCAAAGATTAATATTTGAATAAAAATACCTGTGGGATATCTGTGATTAGATTTCAACATAACTTTCAGCCAAGCAAAAAGATTATTATTAAAGTGCAGGGATGCTCTTTCTGTCCAGCTCAGGACTGTTCCCTGCTCTCTCTGCATGGAAACACACACTGTTAGTGGATGGTGGTGATAGGAAGCCTGACTTTGGATGAGTGCAGAAAATCCAGAGGACTCTGGAAGGCAAGTTCATTTTTATTCCCCATGGATTCCTGGACATTTTATGTTTTCTTTTTTTCTATTATTTTTGCACTAACAAACTGTTGTTGTTTTTATGTAAATAAAATAAAAGTAACCAGGCTCTGTATTTTATTTTAAATTTTATTCTTTTAAGACTTTTTGTTTGTTAGTTCTTTCATATACAAATGGAGTCTCTTTAGTGCCTCCATTTGTATATGAAATAACATCTTTTGAATAAATTACCATTACAATTTGACACCAAATTCCTTTTGTTTGTTTTTTTTTCATTCTCTGGTCAATCAAAATGTAACGTTTTATTTATTTATTTTTTTCAATTGTACAAACTGCGCAATATCTGCAAGTTTTTGGAGTGTCTGTTTCAACACAGCTGATTCAAATGGTCCGACTACTTCAACTTCAGTGTGACAAAACCTGAATCATCATTTGGTTCAGGCGAACTAAAACATCCAGGATTGACTTTGGACACCTCTGATTTAAAGGGACCCCTTCAGATGCAGCACCAGTAATACACAAAGTAAATGAAAGAGCTTTACAGTAAAACAAGAAACTGAGTTTTAGAAAATACAGTAAAGAAAATCAATGAATTAAAGTTGCAGAAACAATCATGTTCTTTGCTTCTGATTAAAGGAGCCAAAGGTTTCTGCACATCTTAGGTTTGCTAGGAATTTGGTTCCAGAGCTAAAAAGGCACATGAAAACCTAAGTGCTGCCTTCCCCTTGTGTATTTCTGCAAACACTGAGTTAACAAGTTTCTGATGAGCTATGGGGTCCAGATTTGGTCCCTACATGATCAAACCTGTAGAGAAATGAGACTGAAGATTGCGTTGAGAGCATTTCATCCAACTATGACTTTATACTTGTTTCCACTTTTCCTCTACAGAGCAGCCATTGTGACAGTATGACAAAGAACTAACATTCATAAAAAATATGAAAGAGATATAAAATCATAAATAAGTAAGGTATTTCACCATTTACAACCCTGGTGTTGTTTTGAGAAATAGCCTTATTAAATCAGTGTTAAGAGTTTACTTCATTTTACTCTTGCCAAAAATCAGTCAGATGATGTTTTTAGTAAGAGATGAATAGTCAAGATATATTAGCTCCTACTTGATGTAGAGAACAGGAAACAGTTTTTATTTAAAACACTGAGTGAAAGCTTTAAGCACTGCATGAACTAAGACATCAGTTCACTTATGTACTGATGTTTTTCTTGTCCCCTGAGTGAAAACTCTGACAAATGAAATGGTCAAGTCTCTCATTCTGCTTCATTTGCTCCCAATAGACGGCGTTTCCCAGCTCGTACACTGCTGACCCTCTGATCACTCTTAGGGCCACAAAACGACATAAAATTGCCTTTTTTCTGGTGTGTCTGTCCAATTTCATGGCTGACTGGACAATAGTGAAGCAGAGCTAATGGTTCGCTTGACGTTTGCTTTCAGTAACATAAATTGGTCACTTATTTCAAAAAGGTATGTTTTCAAAGAATAAACAATTAGAACTTTGCAACAGATTTTAGCATAAATATGTAGCTGTGATTCTGTTATTTACCATTTGTAACTGTAAAAGAAATATCATATGTATTTTTTTCAGTGCCAAACTTTGAAACTGCTTTTATTAAAAACCTTAGACATATCCAACATTTCTCCCAGCTTTAATTTTCTGAAATATATCCGAGGCCCCATGCCTCTTTGATGTTACACCTGCTCATTTGTACCAGCATATAGTCAAGGTTTTGATGAAGAAAAATGTTGCTTTGTTCTTTACCGGTTATTGAAAAGTCCATGTCGCCCTGCCTGCTGTATTCACTTTGGTACACCTCAGCAGTGAGGTTTAATTAAGATTAATGTGAGACCTGACAAGGAACCCTGCTGACTGAGTTGGGACTGATTTTATGATGCATTGTGGTCAAAGAAGATAGCTGCAGACTTGTTGGTAGAGGCAGAATGTCATGACATATTATCCGTGTGTGATTCAGTGTATGGAGGTGTAGGGTTTTTGTTGTAGTAGAACCTGCAAACAGGATGAAACTTGGCAACTGAGATTAAAGCAATGCAAAGACAGGCTATACCAGTTTTCCTGAGCTCTTAATGTATTTCCCTTTGACTTTTTTAGTGTTGAAAAAGTTTCACCGTTTGAAGATTATGGCACAGGATCACTGCATCTATAGTTCAGGCAGAGACTTAGCTTTTTTTAAAGAAAAGAAAAATTAAAAGTCCATCTCAGTGAAAGAAATCACTCAACTTCATCCCGGCTTAAATAGCCATAGACCATATAACTGTTTACATTTGGGGGAGTTTTCCCTAAACAAAACATTCAAAAATAAAGCTTTAAAAATTGCTAAAAAAATTATTTGACAAACATCACATGCAACTGACTACCAACTACATATATGAAGTATACAAAACAAAACAAAGCAAAGCAAAACTATCATCAACCTGATGGTTTGCACCATTGAGGTGGAGGATCAGGGATCAGGGAATTCATCCATGAATTTAGTCCTTGGGAAGTTGACTTCAAAGACAGTGAAGTCAGTGGTCTTCAAAATAAAAGCATAATAAAGCTAACATCCTGTTAGTCTCTGTTTGTGTTTCACCTTAGTGAGGTAGATGCTTTCCAGCACCCTCACATGAAGCAAGTCTATAAAACTAAAATATTAATAATGTTCACATGGTGCATCTTCAAACAGATCTGACACTTTAATCTCATCTGCAAAAAAAAAGATGAGAGTTTACTGAATCTTTCTTTGGAGAGGTTCTTGTTGCCATGGTTGTTTCTAAGCTTTTCCAATTTCTTGTTTTGTTAATGTGATAAAAGCACAGGAGAAACTGGACTCAGCAGCGATTCAATTCTCACCAAAATCTACCTCTGTAGGCACCACATCTGCACGAGGATATTTAAAAAGGTTCAATCAAAAACGGCACAGATATGTCTGAACACATAGTTTACATTCGTCAAAAATGATTCTATGCCACATTTAGCCACGTTATATCCATAACCTTGCAGAACTGTGAAGTGGAAGGAAAATAATACAAATTGTTTTGAAAGAAAAATCTGAAAAGTGTGGCAAACTTTTGTCTTCTGCCGATCAAGACTTTGTAGAACAATCTTTAAATGTATTGTCTTTTCTGTCTGTTTGACTTCTCATATCTAAAGACAAAAACTTTTGCCAACTTGTCGATCCAAACCTCTGTTCAACTCAGTCATATTAGACACATGTCATCTCTTGTGAAATGTTCTCAGTGAAATGTTTCAACACCTACTACAAATTTAGCCTTTTTGATAATAATGCAAAGTAACTTTATGCTTCAACCTAAAAAGTCAAACTCCTTGTTCCAACTATCCCATGATTAATTTATTGTTGAGCAGGTAAAAAAAAAAAATTACAATTGAAATAGTTTTGTGATTCAAATTTTTTTAATTGATTTCTTATAGCCCTTGAGTCCTTTCGAGCTCATGATTTTGGCCCATTTGGTAAAATGTAGCTCTCACTGTATGTCTCACTGTATATCATTGTTCTGTTTTTCAACCTCCAACAGGAATGCTTCCATGATTACTCTGTTTTTATTTGTTTTCCATCAACTGAGACCAGCTTCCCAGTCCTGCTGAAGAAAAGTCACCCCACAGAATAATTGAGTCACCACCATGTTTCACTGTGGGTGGATTCCGAAAGATATCCAGTATTGGATTTCGAGCACACAGGTGGGTTAAAAAGTAAAGTAGTTTATTGTTGTAATGTCAGATGTTGAAGGAGCATGAAAAATTACTTTTGGAGACGTTTTATGTCACCAGACTAGACATTTGTAATTGCACACACACATACAAACTTGAGATGAACCTTTTAAATAACAGTACTTTTTGTGATGAAATTACATGAACTATTAATACTAGTGACATTCACAGATGGTGACATTTTTCCTCTGTGAGCTGAATGTCAGTGGCGGCTTTAAGATTGTCCTTTTCTGTCAGAGACAAAAAAAATAAAGACAGACCAGTTAGGAATCAATGTGTGAGAGCAGACAGATGAATCACTGAAAAGGAAATGAACATTTAAAGTTCCTGAAGTTACTTTTTTAACACCACAAATGACATTCAACCACAAAATCTGTCATAGCTTTGTAATTGAGCAGTTATCAGATAACAGATATACTGTTAGACGTCTGTGGTGCCTATCATTGCGTAGTGGTGCTTTTGCATAATGAGCTCTTTCCCAAGGACATTATCATGTAGTTTGCCTTGAACAAAAAAAAAATCCTGCTCAGAAGTCCTCCCTCTCTTCCAATCACTTGACTTTGAGGCTGTTCCTTTCCCTTTGAGACTTCAACTCGCAGCAACCCAACTGCTCATTATCTGTTGAATAACCCAGTCTTTTCTGCTGCATGCAATATGCAGTACTGGTGGAGTCAGCTCTATTATTATGTTTTGTGAAAGCATTTGATTCATCCAGATCGGATCGTACAGGCATACAGGACAGACATAAGTGGGAAGAGAACTTCAGGGTTCAGTTCACAGGCATTCAGATGTCAAAATGTCCTCAATTTGGAAAAAAGAACAATCCCTCAATAAAATGTTATATTTCTTACAGCTGTCATAATAAACCAGGAACAGCATTCTACTCTGCCTTTGATATCAAGCATAAAATAAAAATGTCTATTTTTTTCTGTCACTTACTGCATTTAAAAACAGTTTGAAGGCAGCTTTCTGTTCCCAGCTTGAGCTCCTGCAAAGACCAGAAATTAAAGGGATAATTATGTGAATGTAAGATCACAGCATCCAGTGCTGTGTAGGTACAGCAGATATTTTCGCTCTAATCACAGGAGTGCAGACAATGGACAGAAATAGCAAAATTATATTTGGCTGCAGTTCATCTTCATCGTTCTCCACTATCTACTTCAATCCACATGCGGAAGGAGGCGCCATCTGGGTGGAAATTAAACTGACAGTGAGCAGATACAGACTGACCAGATGTTAGTGCAGGGTGTTTACCTTCAATACTCTCAGAATCAACAATCATCTCTATTCCACTTTTGCTGCCTTCATATCACAGGTCACAACTGAGATTAAAGTCTGGTCATGAAACATATTGCACAGAAATCGGAAAACTTCTGCTTATTAAACAAATGCACATACACAGTCTACAACAAATAACTTTTTTAACTACGCCAAAATTATTAAACAGACATAACGTGCAAGTTTTTTTGCACTGTGATGGACTGGCAACCCGTTCATGGTGAACCCTGACTCTCAGGAATCTGGAGATAGGCACCCCCATGTGGCCCTGCCAGTTTAAAGAATGGCTGTTTGGTTGGAAGAATATTTTAAGATACAATTATTTCAAAACTTTGAGGCAATTCGCAAATGTTTCCGTTAGATTTATGATCTCAGATGTAATTTATCACACAACTAGAGAACCAGCAAGCTATAAAAAGCGATAACCGAGCAATAGAAGACAATCAGTTGGCAGACTTACAATTTTTTGTTGGACTTTTTAATGCTTTTCCTAGTAAAGTACTGTTGCTCTGCTTGGCTTCCTCACAGTCCATTAAACCGTGGTGCTGCATTTGTCAGATAAACAGCAGCTCTTGTTGTCAGTACAGAACAGCTCTCTATGCTTGAACGTACACAGTGAAAATATCTGAAACAAAACAAAGTCAAAAGTACCAAAAGCTGCACAAAAACTCCAAGCTGCATCACAATTACCATACTTTAGAAAGTGGTTTATTTTTAAGGTTTAATGTTGATTAAAGTTGCAATTAATTACTTCACATGGTTTTATCCTAACTGCATGCGTCACAAACATTATGACATCAATTGCCTTAAAAACTACTGCTTGTGTTGCTGGGCAACTGGACATCTGGACCAGACTGCTGCTCCCACACATTTACCGTAGACAGGCTATCCACATTTCATCTAAGGTGCACTTTTCACGGAGGATGTCCTTTCCTTGACTCCTGGTCCTCAGCAGCAATCTACTCAAGAGGAAGCAAGAAATGGCTCCACTGCTTCTATAAAATGAGATTTCAGCAGGAGTGTTTCACGTTGTAACAATTTCTCTAAGGTTTAAGGTGAGGTGGTGCACAAGAAAAACCTCTCTGACAATACATTTGTTTATATTGTTACGAGCTGATTTTCCATTTGAAGTATTCAGATGGAAACTTGATATGCAGTTTGAGGAAAACACAGCATGTCTTCCACACTGTGGTGCTGACAACAAGAATATCTGCTTAAACAAGTTTCCTGCCGGTGGCTTCCTTCTCATGGCAACAACAAAGGTCTGACTGATAAAAAAAATAAAAATACTTGGCTCAGAGTCTGTGCTAAAGGTGTGCATCCTTTCTAAAGGCACATCTACAAACTAGTTGTATCTGGTTCGGAAGATTCTTGGAAATATTTCTCCTTCTCCTTCAGCAGGGAGGCTGAAGGAGAAGGAGCACCTCAAGCAGTGTTCCTGTATGTGCAGATTCCAGGAAAGATATTTAAATCCTAAGTACAAAATGTTCACTCTCCCTTTTATTGTTGCCCGGATCGTAAGCTGGATAAGAAACATTATTTAAAAAATCCAAATTGCATCAGACTATGTACGTAAATATGAGCTTTGCAAAAAATGTACAAATATTTCACAAGTCAGATGTGCTTTCATCATCATCAGTCTTGGATTTTTCATGAACAAAAGGAGATTTTTTTATGTATATGTTTATATGTACAGGGGGTATTATCTATTTCCCAGGCATATATGTAGCAATATTAAGTACAGTACTGACCAAAAGTTTGGACACACCTTCTCATTCAATGAGTTTCCTTTATTTTTATGACTATTGACATTGTAGATTCACACTGAAGGCATCAAAACTATGAATTAACACATGTGGAAATATGTACTAAACAAAAAAGTGTAAAANCAAAGTAGCAACCTTTAGCTGTGATTACTACTTTGCACACACTCTGCATTCTCTCGATGAGCTTCAAGAGGTCGTCACCTGAAATGGTTTTCACTTCACAGGTGTGCCCTGTCAGGTTTTTCTACAATCCAATCTACAATTTTCATAGTCATGAAAATAAAGAAAACCCATTGAATGAGAAGGGTGTGTCCAAACTTTTGGTCTGTACTGTAGCTATATTGCATCCAGTTGTTATAAAAATGCTGTTTATATAAAACAGGGGTGCTACACATAGTTAATTTGACTTCATAATTTAATGCATTACACACAGATATAACAATTAAAATCAGCTGAAAATGGTGTTTCTACACAGACTGACTCAATAGTGATTCAATGGAATCACAGGGTTCTAAGCTCTCCATGGGATTTCAGGATAAGAGAAAAACAGGTATCTAATCTTGATTTGTAATTCCTGTCACACACTTGAGCTGAGAAAAACACTTTTTTTTTCTTCTTATTGGTAGGAAGAGGTGAGTTTCTTTTCAGAACTCGATGTATTTTTAAAGGGATTGCATCAAATTCCTGATTGGGAACCTTCACCTTGTAATTTTCAGAGGTATTTCTCCACTTACTTTACTTCTCTGGCCAAGGTGTCATAATTTTTTTAGTAAATGTTTGGCTGAAAGAAGAGAAGCTGGTAAAAAAAGAAAAAAAAAAAAAACAACAACATTTAACCCTGAAAACAAAGGTTTGTTCCCATGTATCAATGGCAATATAGAATTTATTCTGATAATTTCCATTCTTGGGACATGTTTAAAGCAAAGAGAACAAGAGGATCTATAATTATTGATAAGAAATTTGGAAGCTTTTCTTTCTTTCTTCAAAAGCTACATCATGTTCCTGAATTTCAAACAGCTCCCTGAAAAGTAAAACAGACTTTTGTTATGTCTGATTGCACAGACTGGATATAGATCTATTTAAACTCTTTCTGCATGCTGCTCAAACATTACATAAACAGAAAGAATGTAGAGCTCGTGTGTTTAGACAGAGATATAAATAACAACCACATTTAAACTCATTCATCATAGATGAATCTGCTGCTCTTATATGAGTTCGATTAACATCAACTTTGACAATGTGTGTTTCATGTTTTCAGACTTAACTGATAACTTCAGTTCTTGTGGATTCATTTTAGCATTTTTATTTTTCCATGTTAAAAAGTGGAGTATTATATGCAATAAGGCAAAAGCATATAATAATAGAGTAAAAAAATAAATAAATTCTTGAATAGAATTTCATAAGTCACTTTTTGACATTGTTGAACTTCGGTATCATCTTGAAAACTGTTTGCGTGGTCTGATATTCTTAAACCCAGATATTCTTAATTTACAGTGATCCCTCCCTGTCTACCCAAGTGTGAATAATTTATCTCTCGTGAATATTGAAGTTGCCAAAACTACATTAATATTTTGGTGATAAATCACATTACTCTCCCTTTACAGTAAATATCTTCCTCTGAATAAAGGGAGTATATAAACCAGCACATTATTGCATTATTATAAATCACAACATCTAAGTCAGAACTGAAACCTTTTCCAATGTTTCTATTTTGCAAACAACTGAGCTGAGAGCAGGTTAACATAATATAGCTGGCAGAATACACACCATAATTTTGCTTTAATTAGAATTTATGATTGTTTCACAAATCTAACCAAGTTGCAGAAAATTGGGTATGTTGGAAGAGTGAACAGAATCATTTGGTACAAAGAGGAAGCCGTGAGAGGAAGTAATCTGAGGACATCTGGTAAAATATTTATCCTTCTCTAAAATGAAGGTTGCGCTAGTAGATCACTTATTTATTGAAGAGGAGACTCCTGTTCAATCTGACATTGTTGTTATGCCGTGTTAGTTTAGTTGGTCTTCATTGCTTTGCAAATTATGTTCTTGTCACTTTGACTACAACGAGAATGTCTTTGCTTAATAATTTGTTTATTCATCCACTACTCTTTCATGGGATTCCCTTTTAAACAGTAATTAATAGCTCTCCTACTGTGAGTTGAGGGAATACCCCATTACTGCACAGTGCTGGCAGATAAAGGCAGGAGAATCCTATTTTATTAAATTTTACAAAACAAAACTGCTGTATGGAGAAAAACACCCCCCACACACAGAAGCATTCATTCCTCTACTCATTAACATTATGTTACCAAAAGAAGAGAGTACATCGCTGTGAGTACAGCAGGCAGAGGGAGCTTTTGATTTAAGAGCAGAAGTGGGAGGATATTCTTTCATGCACAGTCTGAGGGATTATGGCAATTCATTACTCACTGTCAGTCATAGAAACTGCAGGATTCTGCAGACTGATGCAAGCATCCTTTCTAGTCTCCTGCTGTATTTATTTATTATTTCACCTTTGTCTGAGCTAGAAGGGGACTCTCGCCTCTCTGCAAATGCATGTGTTGTTGCCGTGGATACCAGGTCAACTCAAACTAGATGCACTTTGTGGCGGCATGTTGCATCCTCAGCATGAACTCACGGCGTATGTTCTTCTGCCTAAATATTAGTGAACTTCCTTGACTTACTCATTTTATATTTGTGACAGCTTCCTATTTTTTGTTACTGTTGTTATTTATTTATTTATTACATGTGGAGTGTCATTATTTTTATGAGTTGACTAAGTCTATATCTTCGAGATGCTGTTGCCAATCCGTGGTAATCAGCAGTCCAGTCAAAAGAAACCTCAATAATGAAAAAAGAAACAAAAAAAAACAAAAAACCAGAATTCTTTCTACATGTGAACTAAAAGATGCTAACTGAGACACATGTCATCTCAGCAGGCATATTTTTAAAAATATTTTCCTTAGTGTTATGTAAAGTCAAAATGCGTATTTTGGTATTCTTGTAATAGAACGTCTATGAAAACCATTAAGGGCACAAGAAATGGTGAAAATGTTGCTATTAAGTGTTTTTTTATGTGTTCTAATTATTGAATAAGGCAATTACAACAAGAAAGCATCTTTTATTTGGCAAAAACACATCTTTTTCTCTCCCTGTTTGACAGTTTAAAGATTTACAGCAAAGCCTGTTTCAGAGAAAAACAGAATAACAGGACATTCTGTCGCTTCTCACAGGACATTTGCTTCCTCCCACTCCTTGTTAATCTGCATTCAGGTCTGCAGAGCTGTCAAAGGGTAATCAGCAGGACTGAACACACCTGAGACCCAGTTTGTCCCATAAGAAAAGCACAACCTTTACGTCTGGGTGTTTTTTTTTTTTGCTTTTGTTTTTTTTTCTGTTTGAACGAAGTAGCACAGCACCAATGTGATATTTCCATTCATAGCAGTAAAGTCACTTTTAAGATCAGTGACAATTAAGGACTAAGTAGTTTTTCTTTCTCTTTTTATTATGCCAACAAAATGAATCAGAATAAGATAGTATGGTAGACATACATAAATTGAGCCATGAAGTATTTCTCGTGATAAAGTCAGGCCCTGAGCTTCCGAGTCACAACGTTCAAGCAACATGGAAAGCAGTAAAGCTACTTTGTGCTGAGCCTTAATTTTCAATTAATTGATATTTAGCTGTCTTCAGTCCAAAAGAGAGCAGTGCTGAGACAGCTAAGTGACTATTTCAGAGAAGAGCAATTTGAGTTTTTTCTTACCCAAAATGTTGTTTTGTAGTCTTCGAGTGATGAATTATATATCTTAAAATAAATCTATTTACATGCGCTACTTAAAGTGAACACACTTTGCTGTATTTCTAATAAGAGGTCTTTGAATTGGACCATGGCTTTATGTATATGTCTCTATTTTTTAATAGCTTGTCATGCAGGTGAACATTTTTTATAATTTGGTGATTGTAAATTAAAACAGGCTTTTTGAATATAATTATTTAAGTTATTTTATGTATTTGTAGGTAGTTTCCCATAAATTTTTTACATGTCTCCATGTTCTTTCCCTGGTTGAACATAAGTCCAATAAAATTACCCAGAAAGAACAAACCTCATAAGTTTTCTGACACTGTAATCTCTTTGTTGAGGTACAGATGAAGTTGTGGCTTTGAGCCATAGGATTACTGGACACAATATCAATTACAAATCATTCAATACAGATTCTCTTCTCTCTTTTGTGTAATAATGGAGGGCTTTCACTCTTACAATGCTGTAATAATTAGCAGGATATTCAGTGGTTTGTTGAGGCTCTGCAGAGAAGCCAAAGTTGCCAATGCAGCTGCTATAATTCAGTGTGGAAAAATCCTGAAATATGATTACATTCATTGTTTGATTAAACATTTCATCCACAATGCATATAGTTATATGACACTTGATTACACAAAACTACTCAAGTGCGACTGGTTCCTGTGCTGGGTGTAGGTTCAGAGCAAAAGAAAAATGAAAACACACACTGAACATAAATTATTTTCATAAAATAATCACTGTAAAAAAAACAACAAAATCAGTGCCATAGCAGAAAGAACTGCATAGAAGAATTGCTATTTGGTTGCTTTTTATAATCAGTTTTTCAATTGCATATTTACTGCACATATTTATTAAAAGTGCACAGAAGAAGTTTTATGAGCTCCAGTAAAAGCCATCACTTGTTTTTATTATCAAAAATATTTTCTTTTTAAACAAATCACAGCTGAAGTCCTTTATTAATTATTCCATTGCTAAATATCAAATGCGCTCACATTTTTTTATGTACAATCTTCAGGCCAATGATTACAAGTTTTTTTTCATTTGCCTTTGACAAGTGAGGACATAAAATCTTCGTTTCTTCAGATTATTACAATCAGCTTAGTGTCATCAACAGGGAGAGTATTTTTTCTGTTTTTCACAAAACTGTTTATTAAAAGCATGCAGCTTCATCTGAAGGAACATTGTTTTAAAAGTATTGTTATGTCAAATGAAAGAGGTCAAATATAAAAAATTTCTGGTAAATTGTCACAAACAGTTCATGCTTTATTTCTATACAGTATGGTATGTTTTTTTTCCCCCTTGTAATCTTAGACATAGCTGTTGGGTTCTTCGCAATTGTAGGAATGTTAAGACAAGGAAGGACATATTGGGGATGTCAACTTGAGTTGTGTGTTTCAAAGATTTTTCAACAACAACAAAAAAAAATCAAACATGCATTCTGTTTCTATTTATTGTTTTGAAACTTTAATGATTTTGTAAATTTTTTTTTTCATATATTCAGATTTACATTGTGTTAGCAAATTGCTCCAGCACAGCAATCACACAGCTTTTATAAAACATGTTCCCACTGGTTGTTAATGTGCATTTAATCAGCCACTCATTATTGAGTAATTTCAAGCCATGTTATTGATTGTTCCACTTATTGTTCATTTTTCTTGTCCTACCAACAAAACAAAAGTAACGAGGTTTACCTTTATAAAAAAGAAAAGACTTTGATTTTATTTTGAATTACTAACATCTGCTTTCATCTTTTCATTAATATTTCATGATGTATTCTTTACCTTACTCATGTAATTCTCCCCCACCAAAAAAACAAAAAACAGTGAACTTATCATTTTTCAACCCTGAGAAACCAAGTGGAAAAAAATAGCTTTTAGCATTTACACTATGTCTGTTTTTATTTCTCTGGGCAAAAAAACAATGTGAAGACAGACATTTGGCTAAGAGCTAACAGCAGGCCTGCTGCATGGCATTTCTTAATAAACATCAAGGTTATTCACAGAAAAAAAATGACTCCAGATAGAAATCCACATCACTGTATATTTGATGTGTGAACACCTCTGAAAAGAAATAAAAAAAAACCATCAAAAAACAATTTCTGATCTTTTTTTTCTGATACAAAGCATCAAAAATATGTTAAATAACTGAGAACTCTGCTCCATCAGATGTGTACAGGCTGATAAAAATCTCCTTTTAGAAATCAGCAATTATAGATTTATTTTAGGAGTTTTGCATTATAGATCTCTAAGACTGATTCCAGTGCAAACGTAAGTACAAGTTCATCTTGAGAGTTTGTTTGTTCTGTCAGGAATCGATCTTTCCTCATATAGTGAATTACCCCAAACTTTCTGCAATTAACACTAATATTCATGGCAGCCAGTTTGAGGGTGGCTTTTTCTTCTAATTGCCTGTAGTTATGTATGCTGGGGTTTTCTCTGGTTGGTTTCTGTTTCCTCCCACACTTAGTTGATTGCGGATGCTTACATTGGATGTTGCATTGGACGTCAACGTGTCTGTGCTGCCCCCTGAGAGCTGAGAAATGCTGCAACATTCCCTTCACCCCAAGCAACATAATGCAATGAATAAATAAACACCCTGATCAGATTGAAAACACACTTTCTCTAATTAAATTGAAAGCACACTTCCAACTAATGCATATTTTAACCATTTATTCCTTCTAATTTTTCTATTCTGTGGATGGCGGTATTCAACAACAAACACAGATGGTGGAAATGTTTTACTTTACTGTGATGGGAAAGTTCTGGTAGGTATTTCCACTGGAGACATCACTGTATTTCAGGAAAAGATTAGTTGGAATAATCTGGACTTTATATGAGCAGATGATTTTGATGCACTGCACCTTTAAAAATGAGCTTGAAACGTGGGACGTTTATCACATTCTGTGTAAACAACATAAGCCCTGGTACATTAGGTATCTTTACAGATAATGAGACAAGGGGGGCGGGAGATGTGTGCCATTACATGTTAGAATTTGCTGGAGAAATCATGTTTAGTACTTTGTTTTATCCACCTCCTGTGGCTCTCTTTGAGTTTGTCTTCTCAAGACAAGTGTGTCTATGTTCAGCACTGGTGTAATAAGGTTCACATGATACCATGGGGAGCAGAGTGATGAATAGAGCAGATTAAGAGTCCTGTCTCTCAGAATTTATTAAAGCAAAGCGTACTCACAAACAATTCATCCATAAATGGTGGAAGAGAAGCCCGTGACTGTAGATACTCAAAGCTTCATAAATCTGTTTTTATTTAATCTGTGTAAAATATTTCCACCAAAAGAGAATTCACAAAAATAATTCAGCTTTTGTGTCTTTTTGAGAGTTTTTATTGAAGCCATTCCAGTTATGATTGGAGGCTAAAAGCATTACCGCTCAGTTCAAATCTGATCTGCGTTTTAAGCCTTTTATGTCTAATTTGCTGAAGAATCTTTTCCGTCTGTGCTTGATAAGCACTTTGTTGTGCTTTTTTTTCCCCTGATGAAAATGCTTTAAAGCACAGAGCTGATCAGACACTTTATTAAGCAACTGCATCAGAGGGCAGTTAAATAACAGTTTATTTCTGGAATAATAATAATAAAAAACAACCTGCAGAGTCGTGATTCATTTCTGATATTTACAGTCTTCATTCTTCATTGTTTGGAAGTGACTTTCCATTAACCACTTTTATGCACGTGCGGACAAAATTGCTGGTACCGCTTGTTGGTCGCTGAAATAACTTGAAACTGACAAGCACAGATGACAATAACACTGAAAATACCTGAAAGCAAACACAAAGCATGAAAAACTAAACTTCACATGAAGAATGCATGATGAAACCTGTTGTTCAAGGAGATACTGCAATAATTTTAGATGTGTAAATGCTGGAACTATCATGACCATCTGGACATTTTGTGTTTTAACTGATCTTTAAAACACTTTTGATGTTTAATATTCATTTAATTTATTAATTTTATGATATCTAGTGCTTGTGACCTGTCCTGGAAGTAATTTTATGTATTCATAATGTGATCAGAGTTGCAGGTTTTAGTTATATAGTTTATTTGTAGCTCTTAACTCTTTTTTGGTATGTTTTTTGGAGTGGGAGTTTTCCTTTTTGCTTGTATCTTGATTTATTCTTCTGTCTGGTTCTTGTGTCCCAGTCTATTCTGTTTATCATCCATTTTCCCTCAGCCCATAGATAGTAGGGGGGAAAAATAGTTTTTAATTGGAGACTGTGGCACAAAGACACATGGAGTGCTGGTTCCAGGAGTGCTTTTCCTGATATAATGGTTATTTCAAGAGAAGGTTGAAATGGATCTGTAGTTACACAAGGTTAACCTTCAGGTACATTGCTGGAAGCGAACAAAAGACCTTTTATTGTTAGTCAGAGAAAAAGAGCTTAAATAATGCGTTCCTTATGGAGTCTGTTCTTGTTGCTCTGCACATCCAGAAGCACACCTACCACTCTTATCCTCCCTTCATGTGTCTTGTTACTCAACCATCGCCGCCCGCACTGTCAAAATGTCACATCTGTCAACCTGAACTGCTTTTAGTTTCTTGTCAGCATGGAGGAATCAACGTTTTTACCCCATGACAAATGATAAACAGAGATTCAGACTTTATGAATAATTCAGAATTAACTAGAAAATAAAAAAATTAAGACTTCACTGTGTTGTCTCAAAAGTGTCTGTAGTGACATGCATCACTTTTTGATGAGTTTTATGCAAATCACTCATTTACTGCAAACACCTTCATAGGTCTGTCCCCCCCCCGACCCCCCCCGTCAAAGAGCTTCTCCCTTTCATTTAATGTAGGAAACTCACATAAGTAAGTATCTGTTTAATTTCAGCTTGTTAGCTTGAGAACAGTGGAAATCTGCACATTTACGACAGTTTGTCGTGCTTTAGACAAGAAACGTTTGGTTTCGGTGCCATGTGCAAGAGATTTTCATTTACTGTTTTTTAATAAGATTAAAATAGTCTTTGATATATAATTGCATGTTGTGGAAGAGAAGCAGCATAATAAAATGCTGAGGAGGCAGCCAGCTGACTAAGTGAGGCTGTATGGAATGTGGTGTGCCTGGAGGCGACTCAACAGGCTCATTTGCTGGGCATGACTTAGACCTTTCTCAAATAAAACCGCAATACGGCTGTGTTTCTCTACAAATGTTTGCTTCCTGAGTAATACTGTGGATTATTTACAGCTGCAACTATATCCGCAAGTAAGAGACTATTGTGTTTCTGTTTTTGACCAGCTGCTCGGCAACATCTCTGAATCCAGCTGGATGCACTAGTTGGCTAATCGCTAGCATCCTTCCCTGCTGGTGACGAAGCAATGAGTCTGGTACAAAATCTCTGGTCTGGAGAAATTCTGAGTTCATCACCAAGAGAGACTACATGCCTGCTTTTGGTGAGATATTGCTGACCAGGAAGTCAAACTGATATCTTAGTTCTTCTAAGCGGTACTGCTCAACTCTCAAGTCCAACATCTGAAGAAGTATCATACCAAAATCCGTTGTACAACAAACACATAATTAATGTTGTATATTTATTCACTTGCTTAAAAAGACAAATTGTTTGTTATATATACATAGAACACAAAAACACTGCTACTTTTGATAACTGCTAAAATGTCTATAATTAAGTATAGATTTTTATGAGAATGAGTGAAAGGCAAAATTATTTTGTGATGACCTTTTAATTAAACCTTAGATTCTACTCTTATTTTTATTGCAACACATACATGTCAGCCTTTTTTTTTGCACCATCAGCATGTATTGATTTTGGAGTCAATTTCAGCTGGAAAAGTAGTTTATCAAATGCTGCGTTCTTGCTTATGCATTGTTATTTACTCATGGAGGATGAAAGAGAATATTGATTCTGACACTGTGTTTAATGACTGCCATGAAAAAGAAACAGATTATTACAACTATATAAGTGGGGGTGTCTTTTATAGATATGTTTTTGTATCTTATGTAATGGAAGAAAAGAATTGGAGTAAATATATCTACTGCCTTTCAGGTAAGTAATCAACACTTGAACTTAATGTAGCAGAACAACCCAGGTTTATTTTTGGACTGTAGGAGGAGTGGAGCATAGGGGACACTCATAAACACTGTCAAAATATTCCACACCTCTCTGTCAGCTCTGAATCCATCCGATTTCTTTGCGCTTAAACCCAAAGGTGCTTTCAAAGTAAACTAAGTACAATAAAAAATAAAAAAGGGGGAAAAGGAAACTCTCAAGTTGCAGGGTAACCACAAATATTCCACAATTTGCCACATAAGTTGTCCCATGTGTGCATCTATCACAATTTCATTAAAAGCAACCATAAAAGCAGGAGAGGAAGGAGTGACTGTGATCAATCAGTAAGGTTGAAAAAAATAAAAAAATAAAAAATCACACCGAGAACGTATATTTTTCAAAATGAAGGCAAGTTATTGCAGACCCCTTAAACTCTAATCATGACCCAATGTTTTTATTAAGCTTTTTTTTCTGTTTGCTTTTGCACACATATGAACTGGAGTGATATACTATTTCTGATCAAATGCTGTTTTAATAGGATGTCTGTGCACTCTTTAGAGGTACAACAGCTTCAGGTCTTCTGGACAGTCTTTCCACAAGGTGTTGGAGCAAGTTCTTAAGCTCATTTGTGGGGTCAGACACTAATATTGGCCATGAAAAGATGGCTTGGATTGAGGTCAGGAGCAAACTATCTCATCCATGTTTTTATAAACCTTGATTAGTTAATGTTGGAACAGGATGTGGCCAGCGCCAAACTGTTTTCACAAAGACATGAACATGATGTTTTCTAAAATGTCTTGGAATGATGATATTCTTTTCACAGGAACTTAGTGGTCAAGACTAACTCCTGATAAACAGCCTCATAACTTGATCCTCACGGCACTAAACTTTAATCTAGACACAATCCTGTTAAGTGTGCAGTATTCTGCTGGCAACTCTCACAATCTGATATATGAACTGTTATACAGCCAAGCATGAATCATCGCTCTAGAGGACTCATCTTCATTGTTCTAGTGGAGATCTAATTTAAACACTGCATCAACCCTTTACACCTGGTGATTTAAGAGTGGATGCAGAAGTTTGTCCATGGGAAACCCATCCTGTGAAGCTCTTCACACTCTGTACTCCAATTAGGTTTGGAGATAGGTCACTATCAACTCTATTTCTTAACCTTTTTTGAGGTACTGAACCCATCAGTTTCATATGCGCATTCACCGAACCCTTTTTTAGTGATAAATAAAATAATTTTTTTTTTCCCAAATTCAAGACATAGGTATATGTTTTTTAGCTGGTGCACAAAATGTGCCGTGCATGAACGTCACCTTGCTCAAAGAACAAAACCATGAACTCACAGCAAATTACAGTATTACTTTATTCTGCCCCCCAAAAAATATTTTGGCCCCATAAAAGAATTTCAGCCCCCCGAAATATTTTTTTTACTATTTTACTAATTAAAAATAAATTTTGATTTTTTTTTTTTTGTTGAAGAATTAAAAATTTTTTTAATAACTTAATTTTTTTTATTTTATTTTAAATTTAATTTGATTTTTGTCATTTTGAATCCACAAAAGAGTTTTTGGGGGCCAGAATAAAGCATTGCACAAATTACATACCTGCAAATCAGTGTGACTTCTGCTGTTGTTTTTGGGAGACCAGTTCAGATAGGCGTGGCTTCACCTTGGCAAGTGCTGCTCTCATGTCATCTTCACAGCAAAGTCTGTTCATTTTCTTCTTTTTTTGCTCGACATATTTAGTATGGATTAAAATATTAAGAAAGAAACCAAGCGACATACAACTACGACAGCCTTTGAATACTACGCACACTAAATTCCCCGCAGCACTGATTGGCCAAGCAATGTGACGTGATCCTCTGAAGCAAGTGATGCCCAAGAGTGGTGTGTCATCACGACTTTACACAAGTGTGTCTTTACCTCCGCTGCAGAGGCTCCTCCGAACCTCTGAGACCGACTCATCGAACCCCTAGGGTTCGATCGAACCCAGGTTAGGAACCACTGCTATATAGAGATGGTGACCTCTGCCTACTCAGTGCCTAAGCATCCACTGACCTCACTGTGGTTTTACATGGCCTTCCACTTTGATCCTGTAATGTCCACATTGTTATAGTAAGATAACATTTTGCAATAGGCTGTTTTGCACAGGTAGTATCTTATCGTGGTAAAACGCTGGAATTCACTGAGCTTCTAAGATTGACCCATTCTTTTTATAAATGTATGTAGAAGCAATCTGCCTAGGTGCTGGACTTTTTTTCCACCAGTGTTCATGGATGAGATTGAAATGCCCGAATGAGTGCAGTTTTTCCCTCAATAATTCTCCTGACACTCTTGAGTGTCTGATACTGGAAACTTTGACTGAATCCTCTTTTCCACCTTTCCTTTATTTATAAGCGTTAGGACATTTAGGGTTTTTTTTCTGCTGGACAAACTTTGTAAGCCTTAAATATATTTTTAGAGGGTTTCATGATGCACTTGTAATCTTCTACGAAATTGGAAGGTTTTCTCATTTTAAATGTTGCTATGCAGCAAAATGCAATAGTATGTAGTTTGATCTTTACATTAATTCACATAATGTGTAAATTCAAGGAATCAGTGAAAAATGAGCACATAATGGCTCTTTACAGGAGTGCCCAGATTTTTAAAGGGATATTTTAAACACTTCATACATTAAATGTCAAAAAAGGACTAGTAATTCTTAGTAATAAAATTCATTCAAGCAGTGCCTTGATTTTCTTTCTTGTCTTAATACTTGAATTTTTAAAAGCTTGTGTGTTTATTCAAGTGAGAAATTTCATGATTACATGATTACAGTCAAAACCCAACAGATCAGTAAACTGTCAAATGGCGCCACCCTGCGGCTGTGCGCACACACGCACGCACGCATACGCGCACTCCCACGCACTTCTCTCAATTGCACTTTATTCCAGACGGTTTATGCGTGTGATTTGGTTTGCATGTGGTACGTTTGCAATGCAGTGGAGAAAGTAGATTTGGTAATTACATTCACTCCACAGAGGTGCCAATATTACAAATTCTCATCTCTCAGAGTTGAATAATAGAGTTAGAAGGTCTGGTCAAGAGGTCTGGAATAAACTCCATTTAACATGCTTTATTTGAATTCCAGTTTCCTTTCCCACAAAGAACCCAATGACCCCTTTGTTCAGCGGTCAGTAGGGTACGACCCAAAAAGATCTTTGTGCATCACAGGGAAAGCCAGTGAGACACAACCATCCAAACACACTTACACCAAAAGGTAACTTAAAGAGGCTTAATTAACCTGGCATGTGTGTTTTTTAATCCGGGGAGGAAGTCAGAGTTCCCAGCAAGAACCCACACTCCTAAATTTAGTTTTGTACAAAAGGACATTCTTACTTCTTCTACAATCACTGGGTTTTACGGCTCGGGGGGTGGATCAAGAGTTTATTGGAAAAGTAGGGGAGCAAAGGCAATTTTAATCTAATTAGTTTCAAACCATGTTGGTGACATTTAGATTGTAATATTTTTTAACAGTTACATTTTACCTCTTCAAATTTGTACAGTGATTTTGACACCCACAACCCACCTACCATTTCAGTTTAAACTGCTGACATGGGATTTTTATACTGAAAGATGAACCACATCATTGGTTCAAGTTCTCTTCCAGGGCAATTGTGTCTATTTTGATCCTACAAACCCTTCAGACCTACTGGCACATATTCTTGTTTTAAGGGACTTCAGAGTCTTTTCCTGCAAAATATGTGCAGTCTCTTAATGAGTCAGAGACAAGGGCATAAAAATGTAAAGTGCAGCTTGGGTACTGTAATAGGATCAGCACCCCTTATACTCCTACTCACGTTAGTCTTCATTACCTCTAGCTTAGCACAGGATTACTGTGCTTGTGCAGTAGGTTATGTTAATTCCCTGTGTGTGCTGATGTAGGAGTTTTTGCTGTTGAGGCTCAAGAAAAACAAAAACTCCTGAAACAATTTTTACTATGTGAACTGTTTTATTCTTATATTAATTACTTAATCTCTTCTTTTAAGCAAATGAAGCATCATTAAGTAAAATAAACAAAAAAATAAACAAAACAGCACAGATTGGGACACGCTGATGCAGAGTGTGACATTTGAAAAAAAGGAAAAACAGAAAATCTCTTTTTATTTTATTTTCATAAGCAATGCTTTTTCTTAAGAAAGACTGGTTTACCTTTATGCATACACAATTTAAAGTTTAAAATAAAATAAATTTTCAAATACGAAAAAATTACTTTCTCATCATGTTTCTATACTTCTCACTTTACGTCAGAATTTTATCACCCTATTTGTCATGCTCCCTGCCTTTTCTCAGTTGCAGTGAATCCTCTTAGAGGTGGATTATTGGACTAGGATCTCTACACTGACAGGGAACGAGGAAGACATGGGCTAAGAGAAAGCAACTCAGAAGGAGATAAAGACGAGGAGAATTTAACTAAAAATGGAGAGAACCCCCTGGCCCAAACAGAGCCATGAGGGGGTTAGAAGGTGCTGCATAGCTGGGGTGAGTACTGCACTGTTTTCTTAGCTGTAGGCTGGAAACGTCATATTTGTACTCTGATGCAAGTTATACTGGCCTGTTTTTTACAACTTCTTACAACATCGTCTTCCCAAAGTGTGGTCAGATTTTCAATTTGGCTTAAAGTGTAGCTTAGCCTCCCTTTTTTCATTCAGGGAAAGCCAGCGGAGCATCAGATGCTGAAGCGCATACTTCCACATCCTAAGCCCACCCTGAGTGAAAAGGCAGGGGACAGACGGACCCTGTGACAGCGATGGGTTTGAGCTCGTTCAGCCTCCTCAGCTGGAGTGTGGGCTTTACTCTCTGCTTTCTCATCCTGCTGCTCCCAGAGGCCAAAGCAGACAACCTGAACACTTCAACTTCACGCAACGGCGGAGGTTCACAGTGTGGGGAGTACACAAACCAGGTACTAATGCCTAAAAAGTCATGTTTCTGAACATGCTTATTACTGTTAACTGTTGCTTTTTTTTTGGGATGGGATTCATCTTTTTTAGGATCTCTTTGATAGAGTATAGTAACATTGAAGCATTTATTTACCAAATCCAATTGTTGTGGAGGTAGATTATTTAATGTATGGCTTATGGAAATGATGAGAAAACATAATACATCAGCCAAGGAGCTATTCTAAACTGTAAAATATTTCAAGTCAAAATAGTACAGTGTGAAAAAGCATCTCATAAAACGTTCAATCTCTGCAAAACTGTAAAATGAAGGTGAAGTTTTATAATCATCACCTCTCAAATTAGATAGATTCACAAATGTATTGGTCACATCAGTGGGATCTCAAGTGCAGCACTTGGAGTTGGAAAACTGCTGATGGAACATCTGGAAACTTGATACAAAATTTGAAATAAAGAATAAAAATATTCACAACAGATTATTTTTGCAAGTATTTTTATGAGAGAGGGACAGCCATTACAAATTGATAAGGAATAACATAAAAGCAACAGAGCTTATTTGTGTTATCATTTTGCACTTGTTTAATTGTGATGTTTGCATATGGTGGATGTAAAAGTTCAAAACAAATTATTTCCAACAGTTTTCCTTGTAACTATACAAATCACACTGACAAAAACTGAAATATTTTGAAGGGATAAAAAAGCCTTAAATAATCTGGTTGCACATCTGTGAATATCCTAACTGCAGATGTGACTGTGTTTAGAATTAATCACTAATCACACTCATGTTAAAAATAAGTCAGCACACACCTGCCACACTTAAAGTGTCTGTTAATTTTTCTATGTGGCCAAATCATTAGAGGGATCTCACTATCAAAAGGTGTCAGACAGGAGCATGGTACAAAAGGCATTTAAAGAATTAGATTTAACATAGAACACACAAAGACAGTCATCAACAAATGGAGACGATCTGGTGCAACTGTGATGTTACCAAGAACTGGACTCAAGATTGATTAAAAGGGAAGAAGAAATGCAGTCGGTTAGGCTCCCAAGAGTTTTAAAGCAACAGCAAAGTAGCTGATTTCTCGATAGTAGTGGCTGTGTAATATATGTACCAATAATCTTCCATGTTAATGATAGATATGGACAAAGAAGTATAATGGTAACACATATGATATCTCTGGGACTGTTTGTGCCACCACAAAACCTTCAGGCTTCTGGAAAACTGAGGATGAAGAGGAACCTATTTTAGCACGACAAAGGTCCAAACTGTGCATCCAAATCAATGACAACGTCCAATCAAAATCTGTAGAGGACTGTGAAAAGGACACACCCTCACAGACTGGGCAAACATTATCAATATAGAAGATGCCCAGCAAAATAGACAAAATGCTCTAACAAACTCAAAACAGGCTTCAACATAGTTTAAGAGTGCCAGCATTTATGCATGATATCCACCATATGGGTTTTTCAAATTATATTTTAAACCCCAAATATTTCATCTTATTTTTAACCCAATTGTCCAGATTACATTCCAGATTAAAAGTGGAAAAAGTCCTGAAAATATTAATTATGTTCCCATTTATCACAACACAGACTTTTTATATACACTGTATGTCAGCCAGCAGTGCATAAAACACAAACATTCAGACCAATCTGCTTCACATGTGACTACATCTGGCAAAATCATGTTATAGCAGCTGTATTAGATTTAGAATAGAATAGAATAGAATAGAATAGAATAGAATAGAATAGAATAGAATAGAATAGAATAGAATAATCTGCAGTTTTAATCTAGAGAGGTGTGTGAGAGGTAAAAAAAAAAAAATCTTTTTATAAAAGCTTAATGGTGATTTGACCTCACCAATACGGCAGACCATGATAAACATATAAATTGGCACATTAATATTTTTTCGGAGCATTTTCTTCAAGTCAGCAGCACAGGGTTGCTTCAAGGTTTTGCCTTAAACATTTTTAAGTAATAACTACTTACTATTTGAAACCCCCAATAGAAAATGTTTTTTTCTAAAGAAAAAAAAAAAACATGAAAAAATTAATTTAAAAAAATATTTTTAATCCGAATCCTCTTCTCTGAAAGCTGATGGAGGATGGGATGTGCCGGCTGGTGGCCACGCTGCCCCAGCTGGATGAGAGAAGATGCCCGGATATGTTCCGCTGCTCTGATGAGGTTTCTTACTGGCTGCACGAGAACGAGGAGAGAAAGCAGCAAATCGTGGCTCTGAAAGAAACCATCTCCGAGCTGCAGGAAGAACTCAGGAACCACCGGCATCGCATCAAAGTCCTCGAGCTGCAGGTGACGGAAGCAGATGTGGGTCAGCTATTAGGACTGATCCTTTTAACAGCTTTGAGTTTGTCTGCAGTTACACATGAAAATGTGAATAACAGTGTTAGTGTGTGAGACATTAAGGAAGGTCTTTGGGTAGGATGTTAATTATGTATATTTCTTGGTCTTATGTTCGTTTCAAATATTTGAATAGTAAAAATTTGACTTACACTCGAGTAGTGTAAAACTTTACCTCTATCCAAACTAAGATTGAAATAAATACCACTATATGTAGACTAATTATGTTTGTAGGTAATCGAGCTGGCTTCCATCCCAGAATGTCCTTGACCTTAGTCACTAACAGGATTGGCCTCCTCCTCCACTTGTTGCCTCATGTGTTCTCAGGTGATGGGCTTATATAGAAAGAGGTGCTCAGCTGGATCAGTCAGTGACCACAGGTGGATGTTGGAAAGAACTAGTGTGTCGATGGACATCTTCAGGGTTTGAGAGTCCTGAATTTTGTCTTTTATTATTCTTTATCAGTATGTTTCACAACTGAATTTGAATCTATGAGTTACAGATGGTGGCTGCAGTTACCTTGCTGCATGAAGGTTCCAGGCTTGAATCCTGGCCTGGGGGCTTTCTGCAAGGAGACTACATGTTCTCCTCGTGTACGCAATGGTTCACTCGGGGTACTCCAGTTTCCTTCCACAGTTCAAAAACATGACTGCTAGGTTAATTAGTTAATTGATCTCTCTAAATTGTCATTAGATAAAAAGATATGTATGCATATTGTTTGTCCAGTATGTCTCTTTGTTGTCCTGTGATGAATTGGTGACCTGCCATGGGTTTACCCTGCATGACACCACTCCCTGAGACCATGAGAGGATAAGAAAGTAAAGAAAATGGACAAGTGAGATGGTGAATAGTGAATCATGGGCATGGTGAAGCAAGAACACTTTTGTAATAAAAAAAAATGGAAACAAGCGATATGTTTTTGCAGACTTAATGACAAAAGTCTCTTCAGTAGGTTTTTCCAGAAGGTGTGAATGCTGACTTGATGTAATCAGCTGGGCTTCCTGAGATAGAAAAGTTTTTTAATTAATTTAAATAATATACTGAGATTCATGTGCTGCTTTCTAAGTAGGGTCAGTTGGAATGTATGTGTGATTGAATTAAAATTACTTTATTTGTGAAATTTATTGCAAGCTATGGTCAGGGCTGCAGCACAACTAAAACAGGAATTTACAAGTGTTTTCAAAAGTAAAACATTTAGGGAGTTTCTTGTGACAGTGTTAAATAGTTTCTGTACCTAGTAGTCTGGCATTCTTTAATTTATTTATTTTGCATTTTACTGTAATTGGTAGTCTTCTTTTTTATACTTTCATGTAATACATTGACTGTATTGTTAGATTCATGAAGTAATCCAATGAGAAACTTAGGTAAAAATTCAGACTTTATAATGTTAAAACATAAAAGTTTGTCTCTGGATTTGACAATATCTTGTTCCATGTTCAAGCACACAGATCTAAATACAATGACCACTACAATAGTTATATTCAATAAGGTTTCATTGCTATAATAAACTGGATAAAACATTTCAGTCATCACACTTACAGTTTCTCTTTGTGATCCTAATCTGCTAAGCAGTTTCACTGTGTTTTTGTGTGCATTTGTCCAATATTGACACATACTTCACTCAAATATCAGAGTGAAGAGAAGCTCCACCTGAACATCTCTTTGGAGCAGCGTTTCCATGAGCTCGAGGTTCATTATGCTGAGGCCAGCTCTCTGCTGCATCTGCAGGGCACCCTCATCCTAGACCTGCAGGTATAATGTCCACCTGTAATGCCTTGTATTATTTTGGGTGGTTTTTCTGAATTGACCAAAATTGTTACCAAATTATCTTTCTGTCTAGAACCAGTTACATAATCTGACCCTTCTGATGGATAAAGTCAAAAGAAGCTCAGACTGTTCCATCAATCTAGTCCGGCCCAATCATTTGCAGAATACTCAAGAAGCCCTGCACCCAGGTACGTGTTCATGTAGTGATGCTCCACCAGAGGGAGCCAAAGATCCCAGTTTGTCCTGAGTCTTGTCTCACACCCGATTCCTGCAGAGATCCAGCATGTGGGGAACTGTCCCATAGACTGTGCCTCCATCTATTATAACGGTGTGAGGAGATCAGGTCTCTACACTGTGGTGCCATTGCTGGCAAGCATGCCGGTGGAGGTTTACTGTGACATGGACACAGACGGTGAGCGAAACCTTTGACAAGCCTCTTTAAAACCTGCAGGTTTACTCCACATAAATAGAAAGTAGAAAAAAAATGGTCTTTGCACTCTTTGAATCTATCAAGTGTTTGAACAAACCTGCCACAGTTTCCCCTTTGCATCTTCACTAAGCTGCAGATTGAGCTGACATGGAATTAAGGAATCTTTGGAGGTCTTGATCTTTGTGGTCTCCATTTCTTAAGGTGGTGGCTGGACCGTGATCCAGCGGCGAGTTGATGGCTCTGTGAGCTTTGACCGCAGCTGGAGGGATTACAGGGATGGATTTGGTGACCTGCACTCAGAGTTCTGGTTGGGCAACAATCACATCCATGAGCTCAGCACCCAGGGAGACTACAGCCTCCGCATCGACCTGGAAGACTGGAGCATCCAGCATAAACATGCCCTCTACCAGAGATTCAGGTGAAAAAAACTACAATACAGCCCCTTGTGAAGTATTCTAATGGGTTTGCAAAAACTTCTGTGACTCTTCTTCTGCTTGTTTCAGTGTGGATGATGAGGAGCATCAGTACCGTCTCCATGTGTCAGGTTTCAGTGGCACAGTGCAGGACTCCTTTGGTTGGTACCATGACAAGCAGCACTTCAGTACTCCAGACACTGGCAACATCTGTGCTGAGATCTCTCACGGCGGCTGGTGGTACAACCAGTGCTTCTATGCCAACCTTAATGGAGTCTACTACAGGGTAAGCACAAACAGAAACCTCCTAATAGTACACTCTCAGAAACACAAGTGTTTACTTCATATTACCAATTCCGCAGGGAGGCCATTATACTCCGAAAGGCCGTGGCTCACTGGGTCCTGATGGGATTGTCTGGTACTCTTGGAAAGACTCGGATTATTACTCTCTACGCAAAGTCAGCATGATGATCCGACCACGCAGCTTCCACACACGTTTGTCACCCTGAATGACGAAGATGTAGAAAGAAGAACTAAGTATCTCTCTAAGCTTAGAGAGATTAAAGGATGAGACTGAGGAAATATGAACACTATGCTGATTGTATTCAGCATTTTTCTCCATTGATAGTTGAACCCAAGGAGTGGGTTCTGGAAAAGGCACTTTGTTTTGAGCCATTGAAACTATGCAAATGAAAAAGGACCCATAATACAAACTTTACCATAGAGATGCTAGATTTTTCCACAATTATGGAAAGTGTTCATTTCTTTTATACAGTTTTGTATGTTAGCTTGGAAAACGTGTCTGTTTTTGACTTTGCCAAGTAGAGGTACGCATGTATGTGTCCTGACAGAGGAGTTACTGTAAATCTGATCACTCTTGTGAATGCAGATGTGTGTTTGAGCTTTTTCTGTGTTTTTTGTTTTGTTTTGTTCGTTTGCTTGTTTTTTAAACCTATGTGGTTAATCCATAAACTTTAAGTGTGTGTGACAAATAAACTTCCTTTATTTTGGTACTAAAGAGAATACAATCACAGTTGTAATTTTAAAGAACACACTAGTTATTCTTAATTTCAGAAAAATCATTATTTCTAATTTAGCTTAGGTTTGAATTTATTGTGGATTTTGTCTGAGCCACATAATTCAAAAATCCATATTCCCACTAATGTTTGGGTAAATGTCCCTAATATGTCACTCCACACATTTTTATAGTCATCAACCAACTTGGAGTCTTACTCTGTCTGGATATGACTAACCTAACATGATACTACTAATATCATGCTTGATAGTTGGTACTTCTTAGATTTGAAACTCTCTGATTAACTGCAAATATATTTATTGTTATTGCTGCTAAACAATCTTTGTCTTCTTTCATAAAACTTTAGTGAAGCTTGAAGGCATTGATTTACAAGCAGATGTTTCTTTCTCTCAGTGAATGGCCATTTAAAACTCAGTGCAGAGAGCAACACTGATCAGTAGCAGCTTCCAGTTCATTGCAGGTCTTGTGTTTGGTTACTAAACATCCAAAGTATGTTTCTTTATATTTATATGTATATATAATTGACAGTTTGAATCAGATTTAAGCTAGTTGATTAGGGTTTGACACCACGGCTTTGTAATATTTAGCTTTTTCACAATATTCCGATTTTCAGAGACACTGAGTTGTGAGTTTTCATTATCTGTAGACCATAATTATTAAAATGACATATAAAGTATTGAAATATTTCATGCATACACATACATATGTGCATTTCAGTAAGTGAAACGCATACATGTATGTACATTTTGAAATTAGTGGCATTTACTTTTTACTTTTTCACAATATTCTGAATATTTTAAGGTGTACTTATATGTCTGGTAGATGTTTTTGAATTATCTTTTACATCCACTGAAAAGTCTTCAGTGTAGATAAATAAAAAGGGTAAAATTCATCCAGATCAATGTAAAAAGACTCACTGCTATTTACTGCAAAACCTTGATGGCAATGGTCAATCAGTATTTAGTTCTAGAAGACAATTAGTTTTTCATGTATGGCCAACTATGTTTGTTGTTTCTTTTTGCCTTATTACATAAAATTATCATTTGTACCCAAGTTATCTTTGTGTGATTTAAAATTCATGAAAGGACTCAAGCCAAATAAAGAGTAAGGGGCAAGTCATTTTACACAGCGCTGTCTCTCATTAGGCCCATTTATATAATTGTATGTTTTCATTCAAAAACATTTAGTTTTAAAAAATCAAAGTTTTTATTGTAAAATCATTCCACCCCTTAAACAAAATGGACTTTGTAGGCTCAAAATGTCACGATACTCAAGCCAAGATTGATGCGCGCATTCAACCATATCACCAGATCTATCTAGAACTGAAACACACACGTACAAAATGTCTCGAAACATGTTTTGAACTGATAAACCTGATAATTTGCATCTCGGTCTGATTTTGTCAAACCGCTCTTCGGTCTACATATCAAGCTGCACCTGATAGCAGTGATAGCTGAGAGCAGGGGTTGGAAAAAGGGCCCTTTCACTTCCGTCACCAGAAGAGCACAAAAACGCACTTTTACATGAGCTACCAGCTCATTTTTATGCTCTACCACGCCTACGCAAAGAGCTCCTGAAATGAACAAGGACCTCAGTGTACACACTGAGGTTTCTCATCAGTAAACCGATGAGAAACCAATGTAAGAATTAATTCAAACAGATACGCATTCACAAATATGAATACAAATCATTGTTTAATAAATCAAACAAATTATGCTGTGCTTTCAATGACACTATATAGCAAATACTTCTATACATAAAATATAATGACAAGAAGCACCTGACAGATCTATATATAGAATATATAGATATATATATATATATATATTTATGTATGCATTTTTTAAACATGTGACAAAAAGTACAAAGAGTGAACACGATTAGAAGGTGATTGAAAAATTGACTGTGAAAAGCAAAGAAAGACAAACTTAAAACGTGACAATCTCTTCAGATGAGGACATAGTTTCTTCCGAACAGTTGGACAGAAAATTTTGCAATACTCAAACACTGGAACGTGACTCAGACTTCAGTAATTAAAGAAGAATGAAAAAGAATAATGAACCACAACTTTATTTTTTTTTTATTTTTCTCATTGCACATTTTGTTTCTTGACAGAGTGTGAAGTGAGGCATAACAGTAGGTCCAAACAGCATCTCTAGTTTCTAAAAGGGGCAAAAAATGTGTGTAACGCAGGAAGGAGGTGGAGTTTCCTGTTAGCTTTTGAGGAAGCGCAGGATGAAATCGAGTAAGGCACCGCCAGCAGTGAAATTGCAGAGGACGTACAATCTGCCTTTGGCTTTGCTGTACCCCTGCTTTGGCTCAGCAAGCTGATGAACATTTACATGAAGCAGAAGCAATGACTCAAATAAACCTGCAGTCAGCTGAGAAATGTGTAGTAAAGCTTTTATATGTGATTGTGACAGTAGAGAACAACTTTGGTTTTTGTAGGCGAAACCTCAGTGCATGACTGCAAATTGCAAAGTTGGCACTAATGCTGTTTAACTCATGTATAATGAAAGAAATCATGGCTGCTCAAAGTGCAACTAGGATGTTGACATCCTGTGTTACAAGCTGCGGACCTTGGACACAGTGTGTCGTATTTAATCCGTCAACACTGCTTTTCCTGAAAACCCTAAACATTGAAACCTTCCAGCTCTTGCACTCATTATTTGTGCATAAGCCAGTGGAGGAAAGCAACAAAATAAGCTGCAACTGTTGGCAAAGGCAGTGAAAGAAGAGATGGGGTCAGCGTACAAGAAATGCAGAAGTGAAATTTTAGTTGTAGAGGGAGAGAGTAAAGATGCAACGCAAGCAAAAGCGCTTTCGGCAGGTTCTCATTAAACGTTGTGTCTTGTAGTGTGAGACTGCTCTCACATTGTAGTGAACTGACCATGAGCTTGTCTCAGCTTTGCAGCAATCTGGGGATTCAGAGAAAAATTATCACATTATTAAAAACGGCCATTTCTTATTTGTCTATTATTTTAATCTAGACTCTATGCAACTGCTTCCTAGTTAATAAAGCAATGTAAAGGTCAAAGCGTAAAAGACTCAAAATGAAATGTCTTTACCGTCTCGTAAAACTTGACTTGCTCCTCCAGGTACTGCTGCATGACCCGGTTGTAGTCGTAGATACGGTTGTTATGGAAGTGGTTCATTTCAGCTGGGTCACAAAAACAAGAGGGGAAACCAGTGAGTTCAGACAGCACAAGACAATAAACTGCACTGTTGGATTTCAATGGCAAACACGGAGCGCTACCTTGTAAAGTGTAAGACATGGTGCTGAGACGTTTCGACATGGCTACTTTGTCCTGAGTGGTAATTTTGTTGGCAGCCACCAGCTTGTCCCCTTCCTTCACCTTGTCTATAGCTGCCTGGAGGGATTAAATATATAGTAAATACATTAAACAAACCAAACACAGGCTTTGTAAAGCATTCAATAAACCCCCTTCGAGTGCTTAATGCTCAGACCAACACACAGCTCTGGAAAAAATGAAGAGACCACTGCTCTGAACCCTATTGAAAATCTCATGGTTATTCCACAAAATGTTGATTTCTGAACATTAGTATTTCTATTTCTAAATAAATATAAACTTGTTTTCTTTGCATTATTCGAGGTCTGAAAGCACTGCATCTTATTCATTATTTTGACCATTTCTCATTTTCTGCAAATAAATACTAAATATTTGCTTGGAATTTCAGAGACATGCTGTCAGTAGTTCATAGAACAAAAGAACAATGTCCTTTTTACTCAAACATATACCTATAAAAAGTAAATTCAGAGAAATTTACTAGCATAAAATCAACTGCTTATAGTAACTTCCTATATTATTCTTTCTAGTCTATTTTAATCTTCATTTTAAAGATGTTCCAATCTGATTCCATGGCTGTAAGCGAATGGAGCCCATGACTAAATTCAACACCAGAGAAGTTTCTGTTGCACAGTCAAACCCAAAATGTCAGCCAGGGAGTGTTTTAAAATACTTTTTAAATACCAGCCTACATTTGTGCCCACATCTGGAAATATAGCATAGGCCATTCATATTTTGCTGTGCTAACAGAGCTAGGACTCCTCCTTTACAATGATGTTGATGAGTGCATTGGGAAATGTACCTTATGGACCCCAATGGTATCTGGAAAGCATCCAAGGAGACCTTTATATTCATTATTGGTCTCCATGAGGAAGTGAAGATCTTTCTTAGGCTAAAAAAGAAAAAAAAAACACAAGAGGTGATAAATGCAAAATGGAAACGGGAAGATACTCACGGAAGAAAGAAAGAATAGGAGCAAAAACACCAAATCCTAACTTTGGAGCAGGAAATAAGAGAATAACATGATAAGGGATGACATAGGAAAAGTCACTTAGATAACTGCATGGGTTCAAATCAACATTCAGCTGGCTGAGAAAATTTATGGTCGGCATAACAAATCAAACAAATATCCAGCAGGATAATCTGGTTACAGTGTACAAGTAGGTGTGGCATTGACACTTCTCACTAATCCTTGACCATGTGAGGAATTCACCTTTGTCGTTATCAACAGATTGGCTTCATTGGATCCTGCGATGAATCAAGAGTATGGCTATAAAATGTGTTACTAAACTATAGCCAGAAACTCACAGGAGCAAAACAAGCTTACCGAGTGAATTCCTCCTCGGAAAGCTGCTGGAACAATCAAACAAAGCCAAGAATTGACTTTATTACACAGAACCTCAAACAGGCTATTAAAAAAAAACCAACCAGTTTTCATTGTCTGCCTTTTTAAAATCTGCTTCAGTAAGATCTGACAAGGCATTGTACAGAATGTATTCAGGAAATGTTTTTAAATGCGGTAAGCTGAAATGAACGATATACAGGCTTAAGAAGCTTTGAGACGTTTCAACCACCAGAGGTCTTTCACTTCCTTGTTCATAATAAAAAATAAATAAAGCAAAAACCTACAACCACTGATATAATCTAAACATGACTGATGGAAGTGAAACGTAAATAGATACTGGAAACTAGAACTGAGGTAATCAACACTGCCATTTTTTCTAGACAACATTTTGCCTGTTCAACAGAAAGCAGACGATAAAAGGTTACAGACACTGTTGTGGTTTTGATTGACATTCTGCCAGCTGCAGAGTGAAGAAGTCGCTCTATGTTAGAGTTATGCACTGTATCAGGTGACCTACTTTCTGAAATGAATCATTACGATAGAGGCTGAAAAGTTTACCTGCTCTGCCACCAGCTGGGCTATCTCCTCATAGGTCTTCCCAGCCGCCGTCAATGCATCGGTTAGAGTTGACTCACCTGCAGCAGATAAACATATGTCTTCCAACAGATTCTGTCCATCTGCATGATAACCTGCATCTGATTCTTTTATTATAATTACTGAGTTACAAAAAGTAATCTGAAAATTGTAGCTGGAGACTGGCGAGCATCTTCTGGAAAACATGAGTGTGCTGCCGAAGTGTGAGCGTCTACCTTGGTATCCACTGCTGGTGAAGACAGTAGAAAGGTTCTGCAAGGCTTTTCCTATTCTCTGGTATTCCTTTGGCAGAGCTGCAGAAGATACGAGGAAACACTCGGGACAATAAGATTTTTGATGTAAACAATAATTTCAGAACAAAGTGAAGCTGTAGCAAACACTAATTAAGATTTCCAGCTGCGTGAACGTACGTCCTGTGCATCTCTTCCAGTGCTCATTTCCCACAGTGAGGATTTCCTTCACGCTGTCGTCCATGGCTTTGGTAAACTTACTGAACTGCTCGCATTTCTGCTCCCTGGGAAAAGAGAAACATATGTGGCATGTGTTAACTACATGTGGTACGAGCACACCAATGGCTGCTTCTTTGAAGTTTTCTCTCTTCAGACAGTTGGGTTTAACTCACACTTCTAAAGGATCCAGTTCTGCAGCTTCTGGCTCGATTGTGGTGAAGATCATCACTCCAACCGTCTCATCTTTCTCCGCTTTTCTCTTCCCCGTCTTCCAGTCCTGTCACAAACAAAAAGTAGTGCTTTGCAAATGTATTGTCATCTCTTGAAAATGTTCACATCTTGTTATATTACAACTGATTGAGACTCTGCCAGCTGTAGAGTGAAGAAGTCGCTCTATGTTAGAAATGTATGTTCTCTCACGTAGGTGACCTACTTCCTGCGTATGTGTATAATTGTAAATGAAAACATATGATTTTCAATCATTTTTAAGCAAAATATTTGAAAAGTGTGACAAAAATTAGTAATTGTCTAAAAATTCATTACCAAATGTGTAATTGCATCCTTGTAATATTACAGCTAAGATCTTAGAGGATTCTCTGAGAACATTAGCAAACAAGTAGCACCACAAAGAATGAGGAACAGAGCAGACAAGGAGAGAGACAGCATCCCAAGCTTTAAACATCTCACAGCTCTGGTCAAACAATCATCACTAGTAATGCTGAATAATTCTTGTGAATATGTCGCACAGAAAACTTGACGTTTATAGAACATTGGCAAAAAGTGGTGAGAGGAAGTCAAGTAGGAAGTCTAGTTTAATATTTACAACAAGGTATGCAAACATGTTTAAGAAGGTGCTCTGGATAGGTGAGATGAACATTTAACTTAACTACAACTTTAAATTGCCTACACACAGAACACTGAGTGACAAGAAGCTAAAACTGTTTCACAGTGAAACATGGTGGCAGCATCATGGCGTGGTAAGATGACTGAAGGTAAACACAAGGCAAACCTGGAAAAGACTGGAACAGTAACTTTACCTTTCAGCAAGATAGAAACACTTAAACAGATAGTCAGAGCTATAACAGGATGGCTTAGATAAAAGTATGTGTGCTGGAATGGGCCGGTCCATGTCCAGACCTAAATATAAATGAGAATCTGTGGCAGGACTTGAAAATGTATGCTCCTCATTCAATCTGACTGAGCTTAAGCTATTTTGCGAAGAAGAATTGGGAAGAATTTCAGGCTTAAATATGCAGAACTAATAGAGACATTCTCCTGAATGCATCCAGTTATAACTGCATAAGTGGATTTTCATTAGTAAAACTTTTAAAAGCAATGTATAAAAAAATGTATACTTATAATTCAAATGTGTTTGCGATTGTAGCAAGATCTCAGGGATATGTATACTGAAAGCACTGTACCTCAGAAAAACAATAAAATGAGGACTGCAATCATGTGTTTATGGTGAACTGCTTGTTTCCTCAATAAAATATAGTCAGTTTGAACAGTTAAGCTCTGCAATCTAACCATACATTTTCCTGGAAAATATAGTACATTGTACCTTTTCATCTTTGTATGTGAGGAAAAGCTGGAACACATCGCTGCCAGAAATAACAGGGTGTCTGCACATCCTGGACATCCAACCCTGCAACCGCTCCATGCGCATCTTAATAAACTCCTCCTCAAAACGCCCTTAAAAAAAAACAGCAAATATTTATTGTGGTGCTTGCATTTAAAATACCAACATACCATTCTAAATCATTTCTAGTTAGCGTAGAAATGAGCTCACCTGTCACCTGCTTGTCTGGCAAAGAGGGAATGGGAATGGCTGACCCAAATTTGTCCAGGAGTCTCTCATAGAGCCAATCGAAGTGCTTGTATCGATGATTGACAGGTCGGTTAGTTGTCTGCAAACAAGAAACATGTTAAACAAGTAGAAAAAAACATCCATTTAAGACATTAAATGTATTATCTTCAGATGATTTCTTGCAGTTGCAATGCTAAGGCTGTAGTTTATTGCAGAGCTTATTTTACATTGTGGAGAAGAGTCTGCAAACTCACATTGGGTGTGATTTGGTACTCTATGTAGCTCTTGAGGCCGTACATCTTGGACCCTTTCTTGGGATCAGCTACAATGCAGTCTATCTGGGTTTCTGGGTAAGACCACACAGGACCAACCTCGCCCACCTGAGCATGCAACACATAAAGCTTTAGAAGAGAACCTAAGCACTGCAAAAACAGTCAAAGGAAAGTGACATTCTCATTATGATAGTGATGCTAAATGTTCTTAAACACAGCGTATTCTTGAAATAAGTCAAAGAAGAGGTAACGAGTGAAGCTGTATGTTGGTTAAATCAGATAGTGTTGGTGTAATTTTTGTGAAAAATGGCTATCATTAAGGCTCACATACGTATATTGACAGCTTTTCTTTCCCTTTTGCAATCTGTTTGCAAAGAAGGTAGAGCTCAGGACCAGACTTGGAGAATCCTGGAAATCTGTTTAAAAAATAGGATAGAAGTCTCTTGATTAGAACATATTGCTACAATATAAACACACATGATTTTAAAATTAGAATCAAAGTGATTTTACGGACTTTTGTTGCATTAGTCTTTATAACAAATGATTTTGAAGACTCGTGTACAGAAGACTTAATAAAACTTACTTATTGAGGGATATTTTCATTGACGAAGCATGCATTCCTCCTCTCTGTATTCCACCAGCTTCCCCAGATTCTGATTCTGTGTAGCCTGCAGTTGATTTCATGTCATCCCATTCATCATCCCACTCATCATCCTCTGCCGCTGAGAGAGAAAGATGATTAAATTATTGTCTTTAATCAGAGTGGCAAGGTCATATTTGTTCTCCAGTAGTTATATTTAAAATTGTTTCCTTTTAATAAAATTGGTGGAATCGAATCTTAAAATAGGGTTGCACAATATTAGAAAATCATGCGATGGCGATATTGTGGATAAATATAGTGATAATAGTACCCTTTGCAATAAGAAAACATTTTCCTCTCTCATCTGATTTTCATTATTGTGCCTCCAGATGTTTTTCTGACTTTCAACATCTTGGGTACTGAGACGATGGAGTCTTTTGCAGGGAGACACCATCCAACACTCTCAAAATATTGCTGGTATGCCGAGTGTGAACTCGTGACACCTTATATTAGATAGAAAATTTTCTTTGCAGTATTATTGTCACATACATGGATATTGCAGTTGCAATACATTTGTGGTAAATTGAGCAGAACTATATTAAAAGAGCTGGATCAAAGTAAAGGTTGACACCCACCCCTGACAAAAGCAACTAGATGAGCAGCTTTTGAGTCTCACTTTCTTGTGCCAAAATCAGAGTTTACATTTTTCAGGCCAAATTTAATTCTATTAAAAATACACATGTCCAAGCTCAGTAAGAAAACAAAGCAAGAGCTCAGTGATGCTAAAGTAAACAGTCCTGTACATTCCAGGATTAATTTTATAAAATAAAGGGAAATCCTTGAGTGTGAGAATATTTCCCCATTCGATTCAGGAAATGCAGTAATAATGATACAACTTTTTTCACATTTGTAAATAGTTAGCATGCTTTCTGGAAAACCATTTGAGCACCTCAATCATCACATCAAACCAGCAGGTTAAAACTACACCACATCCATTTCACATGTTAATTTCACAATTTGTTCTGAGGCATATTTCCTTTTCTGCTATGAATTATGTTCATCTACTATGTCGAACCTCAATGCTTATAAAAGACTGAAACTAACAGGTGAATAAATTATGCAAACATGTTACTACTGCCACAAAAAGCTGCAGCTAGCTTAATCTTGCACTTCTTTTGCAGTCTGTTAGAAATATAAAAACATTTAGTAAAAAGCACACATCTAAAATCCTCTAAAATATCACAGAGAAACCACGTCCAGCAGTTTCTAATGACACAGCTGTTAACCTGGTGTCAGTATTGAGCTTCAAGCACATGCTTTAGAAAGAAATGCGATTCATTTTGTCCCACCAGAACAAGAAAACACCCATAGAGCAATAAAGCAGATACCTGTGTAATCAATAAGGTAAGGATATGGGTAGATGTCTTTGGCTAAGAGAAAGAAAAGGGGAAAGTCTGTTCATTTTTCTCATGGCAGCTCATTTCCTCTGTTCCTTTTTTATTTAAAAAGCATCAACAGAATTTAAAATCCAGGTGGAGTCATTTGTCCCTGTGAGTCATTAGTGAGGCTAACTTTTCCAGTCTGGCAAAAACAAAATCATGACTCGATAGGCTGCAGAAAAGCTGGAGCATTTCACAGGAGAGGAACAGCATCAGAGCTAGATTCGCTCCTACACAGACATGAATGACATTTCCTAACCAGAGTTTAGGCCCAAATCTCTCCAAAAATTTGTCCAAGGACTCAGAGGTCTGTGGAAAAGATTTGTCATTATAATATCCTAGATTTTGAGGCCTTTTGAAAAGTAGCGACCAAATAGCACCAAATCAACATGTAGCACTGAACCAAAAGGTGCTTCAACTAAGGATTAGTTTTAGTATGTGTACACTTATCCACTTGTGTTTTTTAATACACAATTTTCTCTCTAACACTCTAGTTAAATTTTCTGCTGCATTGTACAGAATACATGTTACATTAAATTCTGAAATAGTTTATGAAAAGTGTATTTATTCATTTTGTAAGACATAATTAAGAAATAAGTCCACTATATATAATGTTTGGATGCTGTGGAGGGCAGAATATGTTCTGATGAAAAAGAGCATGAAACCTAAACAAATGTGTATTTAATAGGCCTGATCTGCAGATTATGATAAATATTTACCAAAACATACAAATTGAGACCTGCTGTGAGTTGGGCTTTAAAACTGTGCCAACCAACAAATGTTCGAGCAACCAGCTGATTTCATTTACTGTAAAGGTATTCTACCAGATGCAGCAAAAGGTACAGCATTACCACCACATGCAAGAATGAGAAGCCTGTAATTTATCTCTGACAGACAAAGCTTTTTCTTCTATGAGGCTATATAAATCTAAAAGTGATGAGCTGCTCAGAGATTTATAATATCCTCCTGGTTCACAACGGGAGAGACTTTTTATTGGCTCTACTTTACTGAATAAGCTTCTACAGTCACACGAATATCACAAGACTTTAGTTGTCCATTTAAATTAAAAAGTTATATTTCTTTATAGTTTATAGCATATATTAACTTACGGTATTTGTTCTGGTTATTTTTGCTGCACATGAACTAAGATAAAGGAAATAATTTGCCCCTGTGGTCTAGATCTTATTTTATTTTATAGTCTATTAATGAGATATCTGCAAATAGATTTTATTCTAGAGGAATACTTTTTACTTTAAATCATTTCAGGAATATGTAATTAACTTCAATCGTACCACTAAAACAAAATAAAAGCCATGATGAAATACAGTTGAAACTTGATATTTACACACTGCAAAACAAACACATCATTTCTTTCTCTGCCCAAATTTTATATCACAGGGTGGTTTTAACACGCAAAGTTTTGCCCAGTGTATAATAAGCCTGGCGGGCCACCAGGCTTTACTTGCCTTAGACCAGACTAAGCATTGTTTATTTTAAATAGGGATATTTGTACACCAGTAACGGTGACCGTAAAGACGGAATAGGCTAAGTTTATAGTTGATGTATTGAACAGGGTGAGGGTTTATGTGCACCAATTGTGCTGTTCCTGCGCCTGGCCGTTGGCCTCAGACACTATTATTCCCAAATTATGATGCCTTGCTTGTGCACCTCCAAATTTTGTAACTTAACATTTTTCAACACAAAAACATGGCGGGCTGCTGGTGGACTGCCCTAGCGCCCCTACCACCAGACTTAGCAGGTTCGAAACCCTGATACTTAATACAAAAATCAACATTTAATACATAAAGTCTAAGCTGAACGAAAAAAAAAAAAATAATACAAAACTAGCATCTAAACACACCTTAAAGCTCCTCTGGAAACACAATTCTAACATAACACTAAGCCTAACATATGCAGCTGCTGTTAAAACAAACTGTTTCTTACCTGGACCTTGGTAAGCCTGAGGGTGACCCTGTGATACATTGCCCCAGGGGTCAGCAGCACTCTTTCCAGTCTGAGTGCCCTCTGGATTAGACGCCCAGTTGTTGTTTGTGCCTCCTGAAGGGTCTGCATTCCATGCTGACCAGGGATCATTACCATTGCTGGCCTGAGAGAGACATACAAGAGAGGCAGTGAGGGATAAAAGGGAGGACTGTGATGGCAGAGAAGAGAGAGAACAGACACGGTCTGTTTCATGTGAAGCCGACAGTAGTCCTAAATCAACATGCTTTTTAAACGTGGTGCAGACCTGTCCTTCAGCAGAGCATACATTAAGAAAGATTCAGCAATGACAGCTTGGTCTGTAATTGCTGTGTTTTAAATGAGCTTTCATCTAAATAGATAAAATGTTGCAAATTTGCAGAAAGATGCATGCTCAAACTTATACACTATGCTTAGGTTACTATGTTTTCACAGCAGTTATAAGCACTGAGATAAACTCCATGCCATGCTTCAAAAACTTGCATAGAGAAGCATGCAACAGGATTTGTCTGTGTCTGTGCCTCCTTTGTAGGTTAAAATTTGAATACTGCTAACCAAACTCTGCTGCCTGAACGCAGACTTTAATGCAAACTGCTGGAAGAAGAAAATTATGTAATGCAGTTATGAAAAAAAAAAAAGTTTATGCTTTAAAATTTTTTAAATGTTTTACTGTATTGACATCAAATCAAGAAATGATTGCTTATGTCAAAACCGTTTTATAAATCCTAAATACATTTTGCCGTCACTGAATGAATAGTTGAGATGCTTCAATTGATCGACTGCTGTTTGGAATTGTCTCATTTCCTGATTAGTGGTTAACTGCTGCAACTGTCGTAGATCAGACCTTTCAATCAGTGAGTGAATACATCACAGCCGTCAATTGGATCACCGACAGCAGAATTACGGCTGACTAATTTTTAGATAAATAAAAGGAAGCAGTTTACTTCAGGAGTATGCCTGGCATTTCATGTGTAATACTAGCATTTAGACAGCCAACATTATGAATTCATCTTACTCTGTGAGCAATGGAGACCTCAGTAGAGAAAAGGGTTTACTACATGGAAGTTGCTCTATTTTATCCTATTGTTAACCTTCATCTGTCATGAAATAAGTCTGCTTTTATAAAATGTTTGCAGTCTGGCAGAAGATTTTGAGTCAAAGTAGGTCCATACCTACATTGGAAAGCCAGCTCTGTCTATCCACCCAGAATAGACATAGAGCTGGCTGGTCTTACTTTTATGAAAGCTAAATGGTAATAAAAGTTTATGGTAAGTTCAAAAACAAGCAGTTATGATGTATTTTAACAAAACAAAGAAAAAATAAGTACAAGTTTATTTTGCTGTGGAGCATGGTACAGCATAGCGAGCTCTCTCATTCACATATTCAGGTTGTAATATTCCAATGTTGTAATAAAATATGTTATAAAAAATGCTTCAATGGTGTAGCATAATTTATGAACGAATGAAAGGAATTTGGAAAATAAAAATTGAAAATATTACTTTTGCAATAAACAAAGCAATATAAATAGTAAAATTTGTGAATTTTGTTTTGAAATAAGCTAAATATGATGCTGTATTCTGAGTAAGAGACATAATGCTGTAATTTCATAATACTTGCAATGTTTTTGTCAAACATTGGTATCAATTTGAGATGAATACATATTTTTCTCACACTATCATTTTTATCTGTGATTAGAAAGCTTCCGAGACTTTGAGGAACTAAGGCTCTATCACCACTGCTAGGTGTGATCACTTCCTGCAGGGAAATTTCACCAAACAGCCTAACTGTATTATTGGCATGCAAATGTTTATACAAAAACAAATACTGCATTGCAAACAGTCTGTAGATATGTTTAACAGTGCACATATTGAAAATGGAACAATAAAGTTTCAATATTATTTTGCAGCCCTAGAGGACTTGATCTGAGATTTCTAGTAACAAAAAGGGGAAAACAGGTTTCTGACTGTTGATTTCTTTGCTGTAAAAATTTTATGAGATCAATCAGAGAAAAATCAGAATCAGATAAAATTGGTAATGTCTGGCTTTGCAAAAATTGAAAATTTGAATCAGTCTATAAAACTGCAATCGATGCACATTTAATAAAGAATCCTGATTCACATTTTCCAGTGTGGATGATGATTTGTGTAATCTGGAACCATCCATTTGTTTGCTCAGTGGTGCAAAGTGAAAAAAGAAGGTGAGAGATCATGCTTTTTTAGACAGAACGTGAATGTGTCAAAGCAGATCACACGGATAACCAAGGTGAGAACTGGTGAAGACAAGATGGCTCAAACTAATGCCTCTTGTCATGCTCACAACCCCCAAGTGGCATTTACCTCCTCGGGGGATGGGAAGAAAGGGGTAACTGGGGTGTCTGGGGTGTCTGGCACGGGATTCAAAGCCCCAGAATCCACCTTGAGGGGAATAGAAGGTGAGATGAGAACAAAATGCCTGCAGTGAGGGTTAAAACTGAGAAGAGAGTGGGTTAAAGTGAGGCCTCTACGTATGCGCTTGAATAAATAAGAAGCTATGAGTGACAAAAGCTGACACATTTTCTGCAGTGACTCTTAAACATACTGTGCCCCAAACATTTTCACCAATCCAGCTGTGTGCTCATTTTTTGTGGAAACTTCTAGCTGCTAAAGACAGAAGAGACCACTCAAACCATTTCCTCTCAGTTCTGCAATACTACATTTAAAAATATGTCAGTTTGAAATTACATCTCTCACTGCAGCTGCTCTCACTTCTGCTTCTGGGGTTCACAAAAACTGGACAAAACTGTGAATTAAGAATACTTCTGCTTTTTTTTTTTTTTCTTTGCTTGTTCTTCAACACCACTCCATCATATAATGCCTCATCAAAATGTAAAGAATGTATTTTACAGCATATTATGTTAAATCTATAATCATTTTATTGGACAGACCAACCCAAAATGTTCCATAATTATGGATTTGAATAACCAGGATGAATGTTGTTCATTTTTAGGTATAAAGACCTGAAGACAGTGGTGTGCATTTGTATTTCTATCCTTTTGAATTCTGACACCTCAAAAGAAAATGAAGTCACAAAACATCATAAAGACAAAAAAAAAAAGAAAAAAAAAAGGCAGACAACCGTAATCAGAAAACCATTCAAGAGGCTTGAAGTAACTCTGGAGGAGCTGCAGAGATACACTTATCAGATGGGAGAATCTGGAGAAAATTGAGTCTTTGTATTAAAGTGGCAAAAGAGAAACAATTAATCAAAGAAGGCTGTTTACGACATATTATGCAAGGAAGACTTTACAATTGTAAAAGTAGGGGCTCTAACATTGATCCATCAAACTGAAAACCACACCCCTTTGTAGAAATATGGTGGTTGCAGTGTCATGCTGTGGAAAGCTTTCCTTCCACAATTACAATGAGGTTGGTGAGAGCTAATGGGGAAAAAGATTAAATGAGACACATGGTAATTCTCATGAAAACCTGCTAAAGACTTCAAAAAGACCTGAGACTAGGGTGCAGGTTCAGTTTCCAGCAGGACAATTACACTAATCTTACATCTAGAGGTGGTCAGATTTAGATCAAAACACATTTATGAGTTAAAATCGTCAGGCAGGGCTTAAGAAAATGAGCAAAATCTCTAAAGCTGGTAAAGAAAGACCCCGAAAGACTAACAATACATATGAATACATATGAACACCTATGTGAAAATAAAACCAATATGTTTCTTTTCACTTCAAATTTAAGTGCTACTTTGTTTAAGTCTATGATAAAAAAAAATCCAAAATAAATTAGTTTGCAGTTGTCTTCTGACAAAAAGGTATGAAAACATCTTCAGAGAACTTAAAAAAATTTAAAAAACAGAAACGTGGTTGGTGAAACATGGTCTGCTCGTTATTGTTGTGTATTTTTGCCGCGTGAGAAGGCTAAGAAAAGGTACTTGGCTTGGGGAGAAAACGAGAAGTCAGTTCAGCAACATCATCTTCACCAGTTTGGCACTTTACCTGGTTTTGTGCAGGTGTCGATGCAGGTGCAAATGCATCAAAGGCAGAAAGGTCCTGGTATCCGACGTTTCCTGCATTTGAAGGGGGTGCTGTCGTTGCTGCTGGAAATGCAGGAAATTCATTTTTGAACTACAAAATAAAAAAGAAGAAAAAAACTGTTACATTAGGTGGGGAAAAAATCATGTAATTTCACCATAATTTAATAATTTCTAACAGTATGTTCCTCTATGGTTATGTGATTGCCGTCTTGTCCGTCTTCTCCAGATTCTCTTAACAAATTGTGACAGCAGAGGGTGGTGACTTCCCCATATGCGCCACGACTGAACCACAATGCAAAGCTTATTTTTATTTTACTAGGTCCTATTTTCTTCAGCATACTAAAAAGGCACAAATGTTGCTGCTTGAGTAACAGAGTCTGTTTTTAATCAATAGCCAAAACATGAACTTTAACTGTGATTATCATCTGGAAGTTTTTAAGAGTTGGGCATGAGATCTAAACAGCTCTGGAGCAGCTGGGGAGTTAACAAAAGGTCAGGCAAGCTCGTTTGGACTTTCAGAGTAGTTGAATCTATCAATCTCTTACACATGTACACATAGGAGTTACTCTGGGAGTTGTTGAGGAACGTTTTTACAGAGAAGGCTAAACTGTTGGCATCCCAGACTTTGCTTTTATTCAGAGTCTGAATGTCTTTAGAGTGAATCATATCCACGGATGCAGTCAGAGAACCGGATCAGGCTGGACACACACACAAACACACACTAAAAAACACCCTAATCAGCAGATCCCTGAAGGAGGAACATCCTGTTGTGATTTCAATGTCAGGCGAAGCGACAACACTACAGTTAGCATATGCATCCTGGTATCTGATAGGGAGGTCACACAATCACACACTCTTCTCACCCTGACCTTACAACATGCAACTATCAACTTTTGTTTTTAATTAAGCTGGTGATATGTTAGTGTTAAATAGTGCGTGCGGTGAGATGGCTCCTAAATTATCCAACATACAATGCGCTTCATTATCACCGCATTCTGACTTACCTCAATGTAATCTTCAGGAACCAGTCCAACTTCTCCTCTTGAATTCTGTGCTTCAATCCAACCCCCTCCAATACTCTAGAATGAAAAGAGAGTCAGCAGAATATTAGTACAAATAAGCACAGATTGCATATCACCCTAAACTACACGGGTTTTGAACAAATAGTTGATTTTCAAACCAGAAAACAAATCTTCTATCCTGATTTTCACATTTTGTCACACAACAACCAAACATTGTTTTGGGATTTTATGTAATAGAGAAGCACACCATAGTGCAAAATACTAAAATGAAAGAAAAGAAAAAATGAAACATTGTTTTCAAAGTTTTTTTTTAATTGATTGTGTTAGAATGGGTAAGTCAAAGTCCTCATCAAAATCTAAATAAGTATCTACTGCAACACTTGAAAATCAATTTCCACAGACACTGCCCGTCTGATCTGCATGAGCTTAAGCTACATGAAAAAAAAAAGACGGTTCAATTTCCAGCAATTTCCAAAGCTGTTATTGAGGCATCATAAAGACCTGCAGCTGTAAGTGGCTCAACACACTTACAGCTGAAAACAAATGCCGTGCTTTGTGTTAGTCTGTCCCATAAAATCCCAAAAAAATCTAATAAAATTTATGGTTGTAATGTGATGACAGGGGAAACAGTTTGAGTGGGATAAAAAAAATTTCAACGCACAGTAAGTTTATATGGTGCCGTATTCAACTTTTAAGGAGATTCCAGCAGATAGCTTAAAAGAAAGATTGACATTTGGAAGCTCTAGATCGTCTATGAAGATTTATAAAATTCCCAGCTGCAGCCTATTTGGCAATGACAAAAAAAAACACACCAACTCTTCCTGATTTGGTTCTGACAGACTTAGATTAGAAAACTATGTAGGTCAGCACAGCGTAAGTAAACTTTGAACTGTTGGCAACTGACTCTAATGACATCATGTTTGTTCAGTCATTTGTTCCCCTCTCGTCCGTTCTTTCTTCTTTGGTAAGTAACTTATGAGACACCACTTGAGCAACACGAGATCATGTGATCTTGCTCTGTTCAGCCGAGACAGTTTTCAATGCCAAAATCGCAAAGAGCTTCATACAGGCCATCAATCTTTTTTTTTTATTATTTAATTTTAAACCAATATGATCCAAATCAAACTCCTTCCTCAGTAAAAATGCTGATAAAACTAAAAAGAGTATGACTTTTACACACAAATATCTGAAAGCTTAGGTCCTGTCTACAATAACAGGACAGTTTTAGTTTTTCTGTTTTCCCTTTTCCTTTTTATTTTTTTACCTGATTGGTGATAGTGATTGTCTCGCCTTCTTTCACTGTCAGCTCATTGTTGCCGGGCTCAGCGGTGAAGTCATATAAAACCTGTGCCTGAGAACAAACAAGAAAGAATGATCAATGGTTCTGTTCCTTAAACATTAGTGTATGGTCAGGACATTTAATGTCCCTTGTGGCAAGCTAACCGAAGTGAAGAAAAATAAGGGTAATGAACAAACAAGTCAAACTAGTTCTTTTAGGTAAGTATATGCACCATTCATTCATTAGTGAAAAAAAAAAAAAAACACGCAGAGAAAACTTTCAGCGGTGGAATGTGAGGCAGAACAGATATCTGCTTCAGTTATAGTAAAAACTGGGAATTTACCCAAAGGTAAGTCATGGAAGTCACTGCAAAAAGGCCTCACCATTGCAGGCAAAGTTGTCATTTCTTTTCAAATATCTTAGAAAATGATTTGCATATTTGTTATTATGAATAACAAAATGATTCTACCTCCTATGTGAACAGTTTGGTAAAGATGTATTTACTTTTAGAATGATTTATGTCAAAAATAAGATATTTATCAAGCGCAGAAACCAAAAAGCTCATAAGCAAAAACTGGAAAGTTACTTCATGTGTTTTGTGTTTTTAAGAAAAAATTTCATAATTCATATTCTAGATATAAAGCTAAGGCTTTAAGCTTTTAAAAAATATTGGCATCATATGTTTTAAAACATATGGCGCGGACTAGTCGGATGAGACCCCAAGCACACACAGAATTTGCTGGAAGGACTACATACCCCTTTTGGCCTAGAAACACAGAAGCATTCATCAGAATAAGATGTAGAGTGTCATTGAAGAGAAAAGTGGTTGTGTTTCCATCCTAGACCCGTTACCCCAGTGACTTGATGTCAGATAAGTGGGGGGAAATACATGTAACAGCTCAACTTTTCTCTTATGCTGTTCCTGTGATTTATAGTCAAGCTTTATGGCAATATTTATGAAAAGCTTTAATTGGCCTGTTAAACACTCAAATGCATGCACAGTAACAGGACAGACTAGCTAACTTGTGTCAGCTAACATCCACTTGTTATGCTATCAAAGGCAAAATATATAATATTTCACATAATAAGCTTGGAAACTACCACTAAATTTAATGGGTACTTAGTCCATATTTATGATTAAACATATGAAAAATAAACTTGCAATAACTGACTTTCTAAACATTATTAATGTAATGAATATGGCATATCATTCTAGTAACTGAAAGAATAATTATTATTTTAATTTAAAACAATTTGATCTCTTTGATTTGCTTTAAATACAACCAATTATGGTTTATTTGATAAAGGTTAACAATGTAAAGACCTAGGCCTAGACTGTAAGAATTTTGATAACTGAACTATAATTTTACTATTAGAAGCATTAAAAATAAACATGTAAACTCATTAAATTATTTTGACTTCCCAGAAAGGTCTGAACTGTCACCTCTGCTTATTTTATTTTATTAACAAAATAATTTTTAAAAAGCAAAAGTATCAAACAGAATGTATATGTTGTTTTCTACTTTTATACCTAAATATATCTCATATAACTCATAAATGAAATGATTCACAATAACGTTTATTATTGAGATATAAATATATATTAAATAGTTTCATAAAATGTAAACAACGCCGCAAAGTTATTTAGTTTTTTCCTGTATTGCTTTGACTATAAAATTGTTCCTCCTCAATACAGATAGCGCTCCTACGGCTGAACCCGGAAGACTACATTTCCCAGAATTCTGCGGAAGTAGCAATGACCCGCACTGTGGAGGCTGTAAAATGTCACAAGACAGTTTCTTGACGATACACATTTTCCATGTTTACCAGAAGCAGTTGTTTCACTTTTACTCCATACACCTGTACCGTAAGCAACCACGCGTTTATAGAATATTTAAAAATGAGTTTAATTTGAAATGTAGTTTCACAAATATTCACAACAACACTTGACAAACTACAACTCTGACAACCCGAATCGATTGCTAGTACAAACACAAAAAACAACTGGCAGGGGACAGGACCGAGAGCAACACGTCTAAATCTCTCTGAAAAGTTAACATTCCTACCTTTAACGCCATTGTGGCAGCATTGATCAATCATTACAGAAACAGGCCCCGTGTTTTTTTAAGATTCCTAGTCCTCAGCTGGTCATCTCCCCCCGCTGCTCTTCAACTGCTGCTGGCGAAGAAAACTCGACAAGTCCTCCCTTCCGCGAGTCTTCGCATCACAGTCCTCAGCAAACGATTAAAAACAGTTTAAAGCTTAAAAAAACAGGCGAGAAAAGTGACGACGGAGCAGATCCGGAGCGAAAGAGCTAAGTTTGAACCGCGTAAGGAGCTGCTGCTGACAGCGAGGAAGAGGGAGTGACCCGAGATAGGGAGAGAAACCGGAAAGGTATTCCAGGTCCGACATGGCTCCCCACAGACTTAACTCTGACATTAATTCAATTTAGAAAATATTTTAAAAGTAAAATATCTTTATTAAAAGTAAAAAATAAAAAAAAGAAAAAGAAAATTGAATTTAATTGAATTGTATACATTAAATATTGAAGATATCATTCTGGATGGAACACATTAATTCCAAAAATATATATTATAGTAATTTAAAATACCATGCTCTATTAAAAGATCTATGTACTCTCCGAGTATTACTTGTGATTGTCATGGTTGCAGTACTAATCTTCTGGGAGCCACTCTTATTTATCTGTACATGTTGCAGATAGTTCAACTGCAGCAGTTAGAGGAGTGACCTCACCCATGTTTATCTTGAGTCGTTTCTTATCCCAACGTCTCCCTCTGCTGGACTTAAATTGACATTACAATGCAGGACAAGATTTATTGCTGGGCAATTTAGTAAAGAATTCATATTTAACCATTTATTGTTAAATAATTCTACCAAATAATAAGGTTATGAATATAAATGTCTGAATTTAAAAAATATCTGAATTTAGCAAATATAAATATTTTTTTGTGATCCTAACTGATCTTGTAATTTAAATATATGGTTTCAACTTTATGTCCCTTAATGCGGTTTAGCCACTTGCACTTTTTAAATAATTTTCTTCAAGGATCATCGTCATCATTAGCAGTTCATACAGAGTCCTTCTTTAAGTTATTTGGAAACACTTTACTTCTATTCCCTTAACTTATATGGTTTGTGAGTTTAAGGTCAGTAACTAGAGACCGTGCACTATTCACATTCCTACAAAATGAGGTTGTATTGAATTATATGATGTGTTTGATATATGATAGCATTTCAAGGAGGGAGGGAAATGGGAAAGATACTGCAGCTTTCAGTTTCACCATCTCCTCATCGCCTCCTCATATATCAAACACCTGAATCCATTTGAACTGCCAGCAGGAAAACAGTAAAAATGAGTCATTATCAAATGCTGAAGAGCTGCTGCTGCGAATGGGTAACATTTAACCATAAATTAGAATCCACTGACCAAAAGAACAAGCAAATCATTGACACAGGATGTTGATGTAGAATAATGAGACCTTTAACAAAGATGCACAGAACTTCAGTAAGGTGATGTTACCCAGAAACATTCAAAAATGTGGAGATTTGAATCTAATATAAACAGAAAAAGAATCTTAAGTATCAAAAGTTGCAGCTTGTTTTCTTGGAAATTCTACAGAGGGTGAATGCAAAATGACGAAGCACTTTCTGCCAGTATCACTTGAGCTCATCTAGCAGTGCAGGTGTGTCACTGAAAGGGGTAGGAGGGCGTTTGGCAGCTCCACAGACATTGTGCTCAGTGTCTAGATTTCCAACCTCAGAGAGACATCATGTCTGCCCTGCTGTGTTTCGTCTCCATCTTACTGGCCTGGATGGCAGGAGCGTGGGCCACAGACTACAACCTGCCTTTCATGGAGTACCTGGACAAAGGCAGTTTGGTCTACCTGAAGTGGGGATTTGATAATGTCCAAGGAAACATAACATTCCAACTGACAGTCAACACCACAGGCTGGGTCGGCTTTGGTTTTAGTCCTCATGGCGGCATGGATGATGCAGACATTGTAATGGGGGGACTTGGATCAGATGGAAGCTATTTTGCAGTAAGCAGATACTTTAAATATTGGGTGTTAATATGATTTTGTTCATGTACAACAGAAACCAGGAGTTATCGGTGCCTTAAATGTTTTTTCTTCTTCTGTCTGTTAGGATTATTATTCACTAAAGGAAGAAATGCCTAAAAAGGATGATAAGCAGAGCTACACCCTGCTCTCCATGACTGAAAAGGATGGACAAACAATAATGACTTTTCAAAGGCCATTACAGACCTGTGATGAAAAAGACTTCCATATCACTGTAAGACTATTTATTCTGCACATTAAAGGCCAGCATGTCAAAATATTAAATAAGCTGTTGTATTCACTGAGTTTTCACAGATACATCCTATTGGTATGGTTTATTTTCAGGGTCAAATTATATTGTACTTCTATTCTGGACTTTGGATAAATGTTCTTAACGGTGAAAAGAACATTTATCCTTTCTGTTGCACAATATGTTGCTTTGTTGATTCTCTATAACCTATTTATTCTATTCTAAGTTTAAGTGTACATCTCAGGGTTCTCACATATCACAATGTAAAATCAGCTGTCTTTGTTGAGCTTACCCCTTACTTGGCCCAACTGCTCCATGAGGACTAAAAGAAGACAAAAGTAGCATTAAAATACCGCCTCAAAGGATTTGAGACTATAGAAAACCGTCTTTCTATTGAATATGTGAAATGTAATACTGTACCTGTGAGATAAAGAACAATTTAGCATGTTTTTTTCACCGTAGAAGTTTATCTTACAGAAACATGTGCAGTGTTTCTGAAATTTTTTTTCTGTTATTTTTATTTTTATTATTATTTTGTTGTAAAACTTCTTGTCCAACAGGCTCAGTCCATCAAATTGATCTACGCCTACGGTGCAACAGATGACATCAAATACCATAAGAATTTTAGAGGCACCAAGGAAGTAAATCTTCTCAACTACATGCCAAAGACCATCCCACCTGATGCCAGATATCTCAGTGTGAAGGTGGACAAAGTAAGTAAGAAAGACAGAAAATTGTGGAAGAAAGTGACCAATACATAAATTAATAATTGCATTCTATTTAAATGCAATTATAGAATTTTGGTAATAAGATTTTCAATAATACTTCAGAAAACCCTAGCTTGTTTTTTAGAATATAGTATAAAAGAGAGAGAGAGAGACACAGAGAGAGAGAGAGAGAACAAAAATGGCTACTGATCACAAGAGTTTACATGATACACTGTCAAGTGTACAAACTTTAATGGAACATATGTAATTGAAATTTTATTTTATTGATAACAATAAAACAACATGTTATTTTTTTCGTTTCTAATTTGCAGATCACTGTCCCTCCCAACACAACCTACTATCACTGTAAAGTAATGAAACTTCAAGACTTGCCCACAAAACATCATATTTATCAGGTAATGTCACTTTCTATTAAAGCAAATATCATATCAGTGTTGTAAATTTTAGGTACAATTAAGTAATTTATATTCATTTCTAAACTGAAATATTAGGTTTTGCTAATTTATGTAGGAATATCAGAATATATTGGGATCATACAAATCCAAGCCACAGTGTTCATTTCTATAAGAAATGGTTTTGAAAACTATCTTTTTCACTTCATAGTGTTGCTATATCCCATAAAATCCTATTTGAATACACTGAAGTTTGTTACTCTTTCAAAGCTGCAAAATGTTACTGGTGGCTTGTGCTGCTGTGATGTTAAATACACTGTTTATTTTGAGCTAATCATTAAATAACAATTTCTTACCTTTTAGATTGAGCCAGAGATTGAGCACCAGGAGATTGTCCATCACATGTTGTTGTATCACTGTCCCTCTTTTGTGAAAGAACCATATGATAAACCGTGCTACATGGGTGACAAAGGAGACGCCTGCTTTGGAGTGGTGGCTTCATGGGCAGTAGGAGGAAGAGTAAGGGAACATGACCTATAGATATTCTTAAACAATCCTAAGACTAAAAGTAACTCCTGGTGATGTCATTTTAGGAAAAATCTTAGAATTTCTGGGGTTCAAAGACTTTTTTTTTCTAGAATTTTACCTTGATAAGCTAAAGGTTATTCACAAAGCACCTTAAGCCTTGACTCCTAATGTGACAAAATATTAAACAAAGGGAAAAGCATTTTTAGTGAGTCTAAAAATGCCATTTACAAAAAGTTTGGATTTACAAAAAGGATCCAAACATAGTTCTTTGACCCCCAGACTCAGTTGATTTTTGTTGGATATTAAGTTTCTACCTTCTTTATTAATGCCAATCTGTCTAAATATTTTTACTGTCATTATTATTGAATGACCTATTATTATTGCAAACATCTTTGTCTGAATTCTTAGGCATATGAGCTTCCTGAGAATGCAGGTATCCCCATAGGAGGAACTCAAAATGACACATACTACAGGTTGGAAATCCATTACAATAACCCACAAAAGAAAGAAGGTAACATTCTTTTTGAATAAAGGCTTTTTGTTTGCTATTTTAGGAGTAATTTAAATCTCTTCCTTTTATTGCATAGGTATCATAGACAGCTCAGGACTAAGGCTTTACTATACAGACAAACTTCGACAGCATGACGTGGGCATTCTAACCACAGGAGTGTTCCCAGTGAGTCACATGAAGTATGTCATCCCTCCAAAAGCAGCAGAGTTCCACTCATATGGCATTTGCAACACGTCTTTGTTTTCAAAGGTATGAGACTCTGTATGCAATAGATAAAACAGCAATTGCGTTACTTTCTAAGACCCTTGAACCTTTTTATATTAAAACAGCCACTTACCATAAACATAAATGTACAATTTTGGTATCTGAGCTTTTTGAAGGACTGAAAAGACAAAAACTGCTTACATTTATGGTTTGAGGTGGAATAATGTTTTGTTAAATGAGGCCTAAATTGAACCTTTTGGCCGAAAAGCAAAGTACTATAGTGGAAGACTAACACCGTCTGTACAACACCTTGTATACAACGTCACCACTATAAAACATGGTGTTGGCAGGATTATGCGGTGTGACTATATTGCTTTAACAGCCAGAGGAAAATGCTTCGAAGATGGATGGAGCAAAATACAGCAATATATCAATATGATGCTGCAAAAGCTTTGGCATTCCTTATAAACAGAACATTGAACCCTTAACACACGGCAGAAGCAACAGTGGAATAGTTTTCTTTATTCATGTTCATGTAGGATGATCCAGTCAAACTGGGCACCTAAATCCAATTGAGAATTTGAGGCAACACTGTTTGAATTACATTTATTTTATTACGGGACATTGCATATTAATGGGCGGACAACATTGCCATAAATACAACAGATTTAGGGAGCTGCTAATTTCCATCTGTAGTCGCATAAAACAAACAACACAAGACAACAAAATAAGAACATTAATACAATATCATAAAAATAAAAAGCACAAGTTTGCAATAAGAGCAACAAATAAATACAATTAAAGAAAATAAAATATTAACTGAAACAGAAAGAAATGATCAGTGCTGACTACTGACCAATTATGTTTCAAGCTGCCACTTAAATGAGAAATAGGTGAAGCCATCTCCTCTGGTGACAGTCTGGTAACGTATTCCAGCAGCTATTCTTTAATAAATAGAAGATTATGTAAAAAGAAGGATTTTCTGATTTGAACCTCACAGTTCTGTTTCTGTCATTTTCTTCTTTATTAACATCCTCCAAGGGAGGAGGAACCTTATCTATTGTTCACTTAAAATTGAAACTGTTGTTTATAAATCATTGGAAGTTCTCTGAACTGAAAATAAAATCCTAAATTATGCAAATATGATTGCAGCCCACTATACTTTGATGGCTTTTTTGCAAAACTGTTTCATGAACACGCAAATGACCATGTTGTAAACAGTATTCAATGTCTGGTAAAATCATCCAACATTTAGACAGGTCAGTCTTGAGATGTGTAAAGCTGGAAGAAAAAACCCAAAAGGACTTGAAGATGTAAGTGCAGCTAAAGGTGCAGCATGCCACAAACCTCAATTTTTTTTTAATATTTTTGAGAGCCACGTACGATTTTTCCTTCACGCTCTACTTCATTATCATATAAAGTCAGAATTAAATAATAGAAATCATTGAATATTGTGGTTTTAACATAATAAATTGCAAAACAAACGTGACTACTTTTGCAAGGCACAGTGTATTGAGGCAAGTTTTCATTTCCACCCACAGCTTGTGGATCCCATACCCGACCTTCAAGTGTTTTCAGTGCTCTTGCACACTCACTTGGCTGGCAGGAAAGTCAGAGTGGGCCACTTCAGGTGAGAAAAACAAGATGAGTACTTGCTTCACGCCAGCCACCCACTCTTTAACCTGAGGCGTAACATCATACCAAAGAAAATATATTTGATTTCTAAAGCACAGAATATTTGGTTTTCAAACATAACTTTATATATGTGGTTGATCTTTCTAGAAAAGGGAATCAAATAGATTTCTTGGGAGTAAATGAAAACTACAACTTTGACATGCAAGAAATTGTCAATTTAGGAAACATCAAGACAATCAAACCGGTAAGCTTTATTAACTTCTTTCAGCCAAGAACATGTTCAGTAAAAGATTAAAACACTTTGGGCTCTCATAATGCTAAATTACTTGTTTCTTTCATTTCAGGATGATGAGATCATTGTGGAGTGCGTCTACAATACCTTAGATCGCACTCAATCCACTATGGTGGGTCAGCCTTGTATTAACAGATGTTTACAAAAAAAACAAATAACAAAAAGAGAAAATGCTAATTCAAAGTCAGAAACCAAAACAGATAAACATTGCTACAAAATCTTTATTTACATTGATCATTAAAAAATCATTCCATGTCAGATCTTTTACCAGAAGTGTATACTGGTTTTTACCACATTATAAATTATTTAAATCTGATATTAGGTGTGCAAAACTTGACACCACAAATTCCAACCTGCCATTATTTATTAATTAAACAAAAGTAAAAACCAAAGTGGAAACGTCTATAAAAAAAATAAATAAAAAAAACCAAAACAACGAAAATAAAGAAAAAACAAAACAAACACACTCTCCAAAAATGTACAGAATGTGGTAAACCCTAGAGGGTAAAGAAGACTGTTTTTCTTTCTTAGCATTCATCGTAAATGTAATTTACGGTGAACTGAACCGTAAATTACCTGAACTGATACTGAATCAACAGTAACCTGAACTGTTACTGTTCAGAAACCTGAACTGTTGATTGTTATTCGATTCTACTCCTTTGAACAGAATTAGGAAGTACAGGTTCATCTCAGTAAATCAGAATATCATCAAAGTTCTTTTATTTCTCTAACTTGATCCAAAAAGTGGATAGAACTTATAAATTCATTAAATATAGTGTTACATATTTTAAGTTGTTATTGCAGTTCATTTTGGTGAAACTTAGAACTAATTTAAATCTAATTCGGCTTCTCAAAAAAGTTGAAGAATTCTTATAAATTATGAAGAATTTTTATGACTCTTAGACTCTGCACACGTATTAAAGACATGGGCTGGAAAACAAAGTCACTGTCTGAGGTCCAATTTAAAATTTCCACAGTCACTGAAGATTAGAAGAACAAGGTCATCTGCTGGTGTTAATCCATTTTTTTCACTTTATGCTCTAACTGCTGATAAACATCATGGAGATGCTGGTTTCATTTTCCAGCAGGGCTTGCTGACATAATCCCTATAGAGAACCTTTGAAGTATTTCCAAAGGAAGAAATGAGAAACCAGACAAACTCAGGCCTGATTTGTTTTTGTGATGCACTGATGCTGGGATTCCTGCAAGAGAAACCTGAATAAGTGTGTGCATATACCATAAAGCACAGAGACATGCTTTTGAGTAGGCTCTCATTTCTGTCATAAACATTATCGTTTTATTATTGGTCTTATGGAATATTTTTGATTTTCTGATAAACTGACCGAACACTTGTGATTTTTCACTCTGTCTGCTGTGAATCTATGGCTTAAAATTTAAAGTGAAAGGCTAAAGTAAACTTTTTAAAGTTATTTGTTGTGTTGCACCTATAATGGCATTATATAGTTGCATGTTACAGTACCAGACTTTAATATAGTTCCAACATATTTTTGTTACATTAATCAATGTGTTTTAAAAATAAGGAAACTTATATTTCAGATGGGTTTGTCCACCTCTGATGAGATGTGTCTGGCTTTCCTGTTCTACTACCCGGCTATCAATATTACTTCATGCACCAGCCGCCCAAATACAACACTTCTATCCACCACAGCTGATCAGTAAGAACAATGGAATTAAACACTTGCCGTTTTTGCTAAGTTTAATGATTTACAGTGTAATCGTTTGTTTCAAAGTTGTCTTTTTGTTTTAAATACTGCTTTAATTATTTCTGACAGAATCGCTGAGTATCAGAGCTTGATGAATGCCTTGCCACAAGTTCAATACATCTCTGATGCCAATGTAAGTTGACAGTTTTTTGCCTTGGGACATTTATTTTTCTTTTCAGAATGAGCAATCATAAGTTTAAGCAAATAGGTCCGGTCTGTCTATTCAAATGGTGTGGTTATACAACTGACTTTTGTTCAGTTGTAAGCAGAATGGATTTTCTCTGTCACATCATTTTAAACATTTTGCTATACTGGTTACTTTTATTGGTAATGTAGCATATTTTATATATCTTATATTTATAAATGTCTACCACATTATGCCTCATTTATTTTAAAATCATAGCCGGTAAGAAGATTTGTTTTAACAACTTCTGTTACCATTGCAGTACAGCTCATCGGTCTACAGATACGTCACTGTCAGGAACGTAATGGAGACGCCCACTGCTGCTTGCAAAAATACAAGTGCTGCAAGCAGACTCTGTACTTCCTGGGTGGAAGGAATCATCCTTCTGCTTCTTTCAATTGCTATGATGTGGCATGGCTGTATGTGAAACAAATCCATATGCCAACTTAGAACAATTAATATTGAATGAAATAGACAATTTTGACCTTAAATGATGTTTATGATCAATAGGTGTGTTAGCAAGTACAAGAGATTTTTATGACCAGATCAATTCATATTTTTATCATAAAGTACAATAGAGGCTCAATAGCTGCAATTTTAACTCTCTACATTAAAATATATATATGAGACAAAAATGATTTTCATGGTAATAAAGCAATGAAATGTAAATAGATTTTAGTTCCAGAAAATGTCACTCACACATTTACTTTTAATTCCTCTTCATTCCTTGCACTTTCACAGTAAATTGATCTATATGTAGTTACACCAGTCTGCATTCATGAATGTTTGTTTGACTTAAATAAAAAGGTTGATGCAAAACACAAACGTGTTGTATTCTTTTTCTAATACTTGAAAAGAATGAAGCTAAAACATTAAATTCGGTTAATTAATTTATTTATTGCATATAGCAGTGCCTCCCCAGTTCCATTACAACACGTAGTACCATCGTTTTTCCTCAGGGAGACGCTCTAGTTTAGACTTCACGCCGAATGTGATTACAGAATGAATGTGTACGGCTAGCCGGCTGATAGCTTCGGCAATGTTGTCACTATCAGAATGATATCACAGCGGGACAGAGGAGAACTCGCTCGGTTTTATACAGTGACAGATCCTACACGGCACCAGAAAGGCTACACTGTATATAAAGTCACAGCCAGGGTGAGTAAACCGAAGCTGGCCTTTGTGACAGCTCCGGAAATGCTAAATGTTATTAGCTAGCTGGCTAGCTTGAGCTGTGCTAGCAAAGCCAATGAGATGAAGATTCATGCAGTGATAACAGCAATTTCAGCCGTCGAGGACGACTTTCCTATTGTAACAATTCATATTACCTTCCCAATTTCAGTGCTGTAAGTATTGGGTGGCATTTCTGAGCGGCTAGCTTCTAATTTTTAATTAAACAACATTTATAACAAATCAGACTGCTACATATCAAATTTAAGACATTATTAACACGAGGTGACTGGATTAACCTAAAATTGGACAAAACAGTTGTGTTTCTGGTTGTCACAGTAATGTTTCCCAGTATATTTGCTTTAATAGAGATTAATTGAGATCATAGACTCCTCAAGTAAATCACAGCCTTAAGAATAGAATCACTTTCGCTTTTAACCACAGGAAGAACTATACTGTACACCCTGTAATGAACATACATGTATGCTATATCTGATATGTGGTGAAGTAATAACGATAGGAGCAAAAAATATGGTTTATCTAAATACCATATTAGTATAGGAATGTAATATTCCTTAAATCATTAGCTGTTGTCCCATAACATGTATGTATCTGGAACTGTGTGTTTTTCACAAGAACATGCTGACACAAAATAATCCTCCTCGTTAAAGACAGCTGATTTACAAAAAAAAAGAACAATTATACACATTCAAGTATAATTTGCTGTACTAACAGGCATGCTTGCTTGGGTAAAAATAAACCTAAGGACATTATGCAACATTATCATAATTAAGATTTCACAATTATTTTAGAACACCAAGAAAATGCCGAGAATTATTTATTGTAAAATAAATCTTGTGAAACGTGGGTTTCAATTTCTTTTCTACTAAGAAGAAATTTAATTTACTATTAAATTATTTTTAAAATGTGCATCTCCTCTTGAGCTTAAATAAGGTTAAATTTTAAACAATGGTGACAAGATACATTAAAATGAACACGCCTGTACATTTGTTATTGCCATATTTCAATCCAGACTTACCACACAAGTTACCGTGGCAATAACATCCCATCATGAAGTGAAGCACTTTTGTGAAACTAAAGCCCACTGCTAAACTGGATTTTACCCCATTAAGCTACTAAATCCGACTTTAAGACCCCAAAGTGGAAATTGCTCCTGACATGCCAAAGTATTTTCTTGTTTTAAATAATTTTGTGATTGTTTTTTTTCTTCTTCACATTTTTCAAATTATTTTTTTTTGCTTCTGATTTGTTAAGCCTAAAGTATCTCTGAAATATTGAAAGCTACTCTTTCAATAATGACATATGACAGTTATTTCATTATTCTTTCAAGCATCAGAGCTCAGCAATAGTTTTAATAACAGCTGACAGAGGAGTTGAGTTTGTTTGTCTCCCCCTAGCTGCCATGTTGCTTATCAAGATTTTGGAGATGTCCCGTTCTAACACACAAACCTTTCGTCATTTGCTTCATAATGAAGTCATTGTGACACTGTGGGCTGTCTGCCCCGCTCGTCCTTTGCAACTGCCTGTCTAGAAAGTTTCTGTCGTGATAAAAATCCCTAATTCTGCTTTTTCTCCTCGTTACAGTTAATCTCTCGGAAGAACCCAGAAGATGTCCAAGAGGTAAACACTTATATTTTTGTATTTCTATTTACGAAAAAAAAATATATACAAAATTTTTACTGTAAAAGTCTGTTGTTTATTTTTACCATAGAATTTATTTGTATCTATTTTTAATAAAAAGTAAGTAATGAAAACTAGGCAGAACTAGGTAAAAGTTAGCTTTCTTTTGCTGTTTTTTCTTTTTTTTTTTTTTTTTTTTTACTTTGAAAACAAGATTTTGCCATCTAAAGCTACATTGTTTATGTTACAACAGTTTTATGCAACATTTTGGGCCTTTTATAGAGAATGTTTTTGCAATGTGTTTTTCTTTCGCATCTTTCTAATTATTGCAAGTTGATGGTCTTTTTGTCAACAACAGAAATATTCAGTTCACACTCATGACTACATAGCTTTCTGTCTCATGTCTGCAAAGCTTCATTTCCCGACTTTATTGTGTATCCATTAATGTGCATTAAAAGCACAAGCATCCATTTAAAACGGAGAGGAATTCAGCGTTGTCTGGGCCCAGAGCTAATTCAGCAAGCATGATGTCAATTACATCTGTTTCTCTGAGACTAAGTTTTGCCTTGACGCACTACATTCCTCAATAACTGAATAGTCCTTCAGGTCAGCACTGGTGATCTGCTTAGTTTCCCTTTGAACCAACTTAAGGTGTGAGATTTTTGAAAGCCAAAATTTCATCTCAACATAAGATTACTGTTTTGTTGTATGGAGCTTCTTTATCTGGTGATGTAGCTTGAATTTGAAGGCTTATTTAGAAAAAAAAATACAAATGAATAAAGACATTTAAGTTGTACAATAAGCCAGATTTGCTAATGTGCTTTGAGTGGTTACTTAAATTCTTTACGAAATGGCAAAAGTATGTAAAAAATCGATGTTAGCAACTCAGAATTTGTATTTGAACAATTCAGACATAATAAAATTGCATTCATGCGCGACTTTTATTTAATCAATAAACTGGTACTTTTAAACATAATAATATTGATTGGTTCTCTTTAGTTGGCTTCCTCTCCATCTCCAGCAATGCTCTCTGTTTCTCTCGCCACAGATAATAGTATGGAAGAGATACAGTGATTTCCGGAAGCTACATCAGAACCTCTGGCAGCTGTACAAGAATGTATGTAGCCATTCTGAGCTATTTCCTCCCTTTGCGAAAGCCAAAGTATTCGGTAAGATACTAACCATTTTTACCCATTTACATCAGATGTTGACTTGTAATTATAAAACTATCATAAGCAACACGGTTAAAATGTAATATTTTTGAAAACACAACAAATTAATGCCTTGAACATACACTTGACTGTCTTTTTTCTCTTATTAATGGCTTTAGTTGTCTTTGAAAAGGAAATTAAGCAATTCTGTTTCATAGTTTGTTGTTGCTGTAATGCATTTTGAGGGACTAAAAAAAGGGGCTTAATGTAAATGGACAGTACGCTTTTCAGAATTTTATTTGTTAAATATTTTAAAAACCGTGTATTTCTTTCCTTTCACCATATGTGAACTACTTTATCGTTGTATTGTGTAAAATTTCAATCAAATGCACATTTGTTTGTGATTGTACATGTGAAAAAGCAGTAATGTTATAAATACAAGTTAATGCATAATGTCAGAAAACAGTGTTTTTAAGTGTTTTTGTGCATATTAAGGTCGATTCGATGAGTCAGTGATTGAGGAAAGAAGACAGTGCTCTGAGGATCTCCTGCAGTTTTCTGCAAACATTCCTGCTCTGTACAGTAGTCAACACATACAAGATTTCTTCAAGGTATTTGACAGTTTATGCAGAAGTAAGTATTAGACCAAATAGTTGAGCTTTATTTAATCATTTACAAATTTTTTTCCTAGGGTGGGGAGATCCACGACGGCTCAGATCTCATTGGACCAGCTGAGCCTTTTTCTGACTTCCTGGCTGATAGTTTATCAGACTGTAGTTCTGATGGTAGGCGTACACATAAAACTCTTCCAAAATGTTTCACTTTCTGTTGTATAAAATCTTATCAGTCATGCTTTTTTCAGTACAAAGAGACATCAGTGGTGCAGAGGAGTTGACTGTCACATCTGAGTATGGGGGTAAATTCAGTAGATTTTTTTGAAAAATTTTGTCCTATTATTTGTCAAACATTGTTTTACTAATCTATTTTGTATCTTGTCTTTCAGGCCCTTCTAGTGACAGCGACCTGACCTCCCTGGCAGTGGATACAGACTCTTTGGCTGAGTTGGACGATGGCATGGCCTCAGGTAGCATCTCCCCAAACCAGCCACAGGGGGAAGCCACCAACATCAGTAGTAGCTGCAGTCCTCGTTTGCCCTCGCTGCATGAACGCCGAACCCCGTCCCCTGCCCCCATCCCGTCTTCTTCAGCCCCTAACCCAGAGGTCAGCTGGCCAAATCGAACACCACTCTTCTCCCGCAGCCTAAGAAAAACCAGCGGCGTCAACACTGCGGACGTAAAGTCGGACTACCTCGACAAAGCCAGTGAACTGATTGGTTTTGCTGTACAAAAGGAAACTGAGCAGGACTACCAGGCAGCATTTTTATACTACCGCAGTGGGGTTGACTTGCTGCTTCAAGGAGTACAAGGTCAGAGACTTCAGAAACATTTATCTACAAGAAGTAGACTTGAGAGTTGAAACAGTTTCAGTAATGACCTTTAATGTGCCAGATATTCAGTTAAAATTTGCATGTGGTCCTTTGCTGTTCTTCTAGAGGGTTTCTAAAAGTTGCTCAATTTCTTTTGACATTTGCTTATAAATGTCTCTCTCTTTGGTGTAAACACAAAACAAGGTGCACTACCTCACTGTAAAGTGTTTTTTCACTGACTTTGTCTTTGCCATGAAAATCTTACTCATTGAAATATTTTCAATTACCTCTTTTCAGGTGAACCAAGTGCCTCACGACGAGAGGCAGTGAAGAAGAAGACTGCTGAGTATCTGATGCGTGCAGAGCAGATTTCAGTTCTGCATCTGAGAAGCAATATGGGTCAGGGATCAACACAGACTGTGGTGAGTGGTCACTTCTCTGCTTGGTTCATACAGGAGTTTATTTTTTATAAATGCTGTTAAACACATAATTTATATCCCATTTCTTTTCATTCGTTAGAATTTAAACGTTTTAACTTAAATGCTGCTGTTTTTTGTTTGCCAAGGCCTTTGGAGCTCAGTGCTGTTCTTCAAGCAGAGGAGGGCAGCAGAGTCCATCTGATGAGCTGATAGCTTACAGGGTGATAGGGGTCATTAACAAGGTAAGCTTACAAGATCTGTAACCTGCATAAACTCATTTCGATTTGTTTTGATGTTCTTTATTCCAGAATGTAATCATGAAGTTAGCCTCATATGTCTTTTATAAGGTCAAGTTCCTCTGCTTAGGAAATAAATCAGTCTTTGAACGCAGCATGATTTAAGGTTAGATTTGTTTTAAAATGACAACAGTCAGGTCGAGCTAGCGGTCATTTGTTTCATCATAACCCCTGACCAAGAATGCGGATGGTATCCATCTTCAGACTTCTCCTCCTTGTGTCCTACCCCATATTCTCCCATCTCTTTTATCTGAGGCAGTAAAATGTAATAGATTTACTAGATGTATGGCAAGGGCTGAGTGTGTGTATGTTTAGCGTCAGTTATGACTACCACAAGGTCAGTTTGGGTAGTTGGTCCTCTCAAACAGCTGCCGGCGAAGCAACTTCACCACTCAGCCATGAAATGACTTGGCACGGAGCTCGGAGAATGACACACAACATTGAATCGATGATGCTCAGCCTGTGTACACACGCACACACACAGAACCCGAAGGAAAACATTGACACTGCACCAACACGTGTTATATCGCACAGTATTTCAGAAACTTGCTCAAGTGCAATGCAAAAACAATTTTCGCATTATAGACCTGGTCTCCTCCTCCTTCCATGTCCTCTGTTTTTATTTTAAATGAGGACAGAGGGGACAGATGGTGGGAGCTCCTCACCCTGCTGCCCCTCCCTCACCCTTTCTCTCCATCTCCCCCCTCTCTTCCCTGATGTTTATTTCTTAATTATATTAGCACCCTGGCTAGCACCGCCACTCTGTTTACTCACAGCTCCATTCATATCCATTTAGCCCGCACCTGTTTGGTCCCAGTCAGGGTCGCCTGACGAAAACAACACACACACCAGGTCACACACATATGCTCAAGCTCTCCCCTGAGATGGTTGGAGACAAGAGCAGCAATGGAGATGTTAGGGAGGAAAGCAGGGATCATGGAGTGAGCAAATGAAGATGTTTAGGATTGAAAGCAAAGGAGAATGATAAATGATTAGACTTTTTATGAGAATGTGTACATTTCTTGATGATATGGTGACTAAATTTTCAGTACTTTCCATATGTAGAAAAGTATATTTATTCATGTTTTTTGTCTAAAAGTTGTACATATTTACACATTCATGCATACATTGATAGATACATAAATTCATACATTTGTTTAATCATTTCACCATCTAACCATCCGTTTTTATCTAACCAGTATTTTTTCAGGTTCCATATTTAAAGCCTGGTACCCTTTCAAAAATCTGCCAAAAATAATAGGGGTCCTTCAGAAATGAGCTAAAATCTTTGAAAATTACCTTACAAGTATGGAAGTTTGACTAGGAAAATTGGTAGGAAATACTGATTGGCGAGATTTAATATTTTTTGGAATAAAAGTAAGTGTCGATTAAAATGTGCAAATGCACCACAAACTTTTTGGCACTTCAACAATGACTGTATGCAACCAGAGCCCTGCAAACATAAACACAGCTCTCAAAATAAAGTATGTACAGCACACATGGTCACTGATTCAGTCATATTGCTCTCAGATGCCTGTAGTGGGAACCACAGTCAGTTTTCATCAATTTAAGACCTTTGAAACCTTTTGGTTATTATCATAAAATACACTTCTTCTCAGCATTTTGATGACAATAAGCAACACAGTAATTGATGTTTTTATAACCCTTGTTTGTCTTTGCCCATTCCTGTCATTTTAAAACAGGAATGTAACTTTAAAGTGATTTTTAGTCTAAGTTTTCTTTTTTTTTAATTTGTTTTCAAGTAGTAACTAATACTAAGTAATAATGCTTTTTCGCTGCAGGTTCTTCTGGTCATTGACAAGAGGACACAGGAGACATTCATCCTCAAAGTTAGTATCATTCCTGTGCTAGTGGGTGTTTGTGAATGTTTTGCTGCATTCTCGTTGTCCTGGCTATGTGTATGAAGTGTGCCAGAAGCCCCTGTGTGTGACCGGTGTAATTGATTCTAATGGGCCTGTCTCTGTCAGCTCCTCTGCTCTCAGGTGTGAGACATGTGCCAGATGCTAACGCACAAATGACTACACACGCACACACATACAGGCGAAACCCACACATTTTCTCACAGAGCCAACTTAATGTGTGGTGCTCTTTTAAATCAGATGCCGCATACAGCTTGATGAATCCAACGACTTTGGGTTGCCCTAGGGCGCAGACGACACTTTGTTAATGGAAGATTTATCCTTTGCCAGTTTCTAATTTTTCACTAAAACCCAACAGCAAACGAAATCCTTCCGTTCCTTGTCTGATCTTGTTGTGCAACACATGTTCTGTTGTAGGGACTGAGGAAAAGCAGTGACTGTGGGCAGGCTAAGAAGACTATTATGCCTCTCTCCGTGCCCCACATGGTGCAGTTGAGAAAGTTTATCATCTCTGAAGACACTGTTTTCCTTCTGCTGCACTACGCTGAGGGTGAGACATAACCGTTCTACATATAGGCTCAATCTTCTCAGCTTCTTGTTATTTCCCTTGCTCATCAGATCTCCTACCCTCTCTGTGCCCTTGTTTCAGACAGATGTTTTATTGAGATGGGTGTGTGTCACAGGTCATTATTCTGAATACCAGGTGGTGCCATGCTTCATTATCAATCGCAACACCTGGGCCTCCTTACAGCCTACTTACTCTAGGATGTGGTTGTACGCTGTGTGAATACGGGGAAATACAGTCAAAATTTTTTAACACCCTCATAACCCTTTTAACCTGGTGTACTCCATTATTACATTTTCCTAACATTAGTAGTAAATACTAACCCTAATGCAAAGTTGGTCTCCAGTTTTGTTATTCGGTATTCTTTTCCATTGCAAGATCCTGATGTGCCAAATGAGAAGAGACAGTCAATGACCTAAATGATATTAGACCCGACAGCGTGTGGATGGGTTTACTTCTGAAAGCATCGAACTGCCCTGACATTATCATCATGACTGTCAACTCCATGTTCTTTTCAGCTACGCACAACAGATGCTGATTCCATCTGTCATAGCTTGACCACCAACCCCCTAAAAGTTGTGTCTGTCCTTTTAAACACACCCACCACAGATACTTTATGGAAGGACCCCTGGAGTTTATCTCTCAAAACTGCTTGGTGCTTCCATTGCCAACTCTTGAATAGGAGGCATAGTGAAGCTTTGTTAGAGATAATAATAAAAAATTCAGAGTAAAGAATTTGTTTACCTTGAACCAATGATTCTCAGACAGTGAATTTCTATCACCTTTTAGGAATTAATGTATTATATTGTAAAAATGTTTAATATTCCCTTCCTTAGGTTCTTTCTTTTCCTTCCCTTTTTCTGATTTGTAATAGATTAATGTCAGAAGGACCAATAACTCTGAAAAGTTGAATCAAGAAATTAATAGGATTTTTGAAATCCCTGGGAATTTTATGAATTTTGTAAATATTTAAGATGTAAACTTTTGTTTAGTCTTCAGATTTTCTGTTTTACAGAAATTAAGATAATGTTGAAAAGTATCAGTCTGACCAAATAGCCATCTTTCTCTCAATATTTCATGAAGGATTCTCACATTTTGAAACCAGTTAAACAACACATTAGTAAACTTGTTTACTTCCAAAACAACTGGAGATGTGAAAACAGAGCTTGCTTTGTGTTTAAAAATACCTTCAAAACTATTATTGGGAAAAAAAACAGTTCCACTCAGCAGGATTTATGCATATAAGAATGCATATAATGATTTGAGCTTTTCAGAAATAGAAAAAAAATGGACTTAATTAAACATTTTCTTGGAAGTTTTGATTTAGTGGCGACCAAACCCTGTCTTCTTTGTTCTTCTTCCCTCTTGTGTAGTCCTTGTTTCTATAATTTTGACTGTCTTCTTCTTTTCTCTTCAGGTGGGAAGCTGTGGTCTCACATCGGAAAGTACCTTCGTAATTCCAGCCCAGAGGAGAGCTTTGACATTCCTTTCATCCAGAAGAGCCACACAACGGCTGTACATTCTCCTCACCACATAATACCACAGCTGGATGCAGGTTCTGCCAGCTGTGATTCAGAGCCATATGCTGGTTCAGATCTTGCTTTAGGCCTTCAGAAAGAAGGGGAAATCCCTTTCATGTCTCCTGTTAAAAGTGCCGTCTCTGCAGGGCTCCGGGGCCAAATTGGAACTCAGACTGACTCTGGTGCGACTTCTGAGGAGGAGTGCACAAACAGCTATTTGACTCTTTGCAATGAGTACGAACAAGAAAAAGTAGAACCAGATACACTAGAAGAGGAGGTCGATGAGAGGAGTGAACAGGAAATGCTGTCTTTGGAGGTGCCTAATGCAACTGCAACAGCGTCTTCATACAGCCGTTCGCTTCTCAGCAATGACAGCCTTTCTTCCCCAGGAGGCTCTCAGGAACTCGGCTTCTTCAGTGAGTTTTCTGATAAGAGCGGTCAAACCCTTGAAACGGACCAGACCCGCAGTGAAGGACATGATCACAGTGAAGTTTTCAGTCCTTTACGATCCCCAACAGCACCTCTCTCTTTGGATCAGTCCAAACACACACCAATGGAATTTTTCCGCATTGACAGCAAAGACAGCGCTAGCGAGGTCACTGGTCTCGATTTGGGAGAGCACTGGCATTCTCAGAAGCAGCCCCCTCAGTTTTCTACGTTTGACCTAGGTTCTGATGTCACAGAGGAGCTACCAAAGCTGGCTCAGGAAGTAAAGGGCCCAGGCTTGGAGTTGTGGGGGTTGGACAGTAGCGATAAGGGCTCTAATGAGTCAGTGCCTGTCATCTCATTTAAAGAGGCAGTAGTCGAAGATGAGGGTCATCCACCAGACTTGTTGGTCAATCTTCCTGTAATAAGTGGGACTGCAGACTTTACACAGGAGGAATCAGAACCTTTGGGGGTGTGTTTGGGCCTTGAAGTTGCAGCCTCTTCTCAAAAGTTCATCCAGCCTGATGTCTTACAGCTACATAGCCAGCATGAGGACCTGGAGGAGCAGCACCTAGAACAAGAACTTTCATCTTTCTCTACAGCCTCTGCAACTTGTGACAATAGTCTTGCATGTACTTCTCTATGGGATGATAGCCTGGCATTTGGACTTGAGGCATGTGACAAAGTCTTTGATCAAGATGACAGTCAAAGCAGTGATCACCACCTAGAAACAGGGGTTTTAAGTGAGAAACCTCAACCTTGTATGACAGGAAACACAGACTCTGCTCCAGTCCTCAGTAACACCACCACAACCTCTATCTCAGCTATGAATGGTACTCAGGCTTGCACAGTCATTGAGAGTTTATTAGATCTTGATGTTGAATCATCAGGAGTCAATAAAGCCACAGGTGGCAGCGACTTTGATAAAGAAGTGTCACGGCTGTTTGCAGAGTTAGACGAGCTGTCGTTGGCTGCCACCCAAGCTCATATCCCAGAGGAGTTTGTGCGATGTTGGGCAGTAGAGATTGTTACGGCCTTGGACTGTCTGCATCAAGAGGGCATCATCTGCCGGGACTTGAATCCCAATAACATCCTGCTTGACCATCAAGGTTAGATATATTGGTTATTGATTCATTGTACTCTTAGAGACTTTTCACACTTCCTTTTTTATTTGTGCTTACGGTTTTATCAGTGTAACTTGAGATTACTTAATCAATTGACAATGTACAGAAACATTTAAAGTATATCTAGTATCTGTATTCTATTAGAAGCCTGCTGGCAAGTTACTGAACACCAGGGCATTGCAGAAATATTCACATTTTGTCTATTTACAGCCACAAACTTAAATGACTTGAGATTTTATATGATAGATAAACACAAAGCAGTACTTATGAAGTAGTAGGAAAAGGATCTTGATTGGCTGGAATTGTATGGCTGGTTGTGGTAGAATGTAAATGCTTTTTTTTGTGTCACATCAGAATAGCTGACTGTTCTGGCTGTAAGGTGTTCATTGTGTTCATCAGAGAAACAACCTGTGTCGAGAAACTTTCTCTGGTGGCTTATTTTTTGCAAATATTGGTATGTAGTGCCTACCTGAAACTAATAGTTTGATCAATTTGTGTTGTGTCCAGGATGTGTGAGAATGCAAAAATGTTAGCTACCCTTGTCCTGACCCGGACCCCATACAGTTCTTTGATGGAGGGAAGTAAGCCAAGCCTAATGATCCTCTCTGCAAACCTAATTGTTCATTGCATTTTGATTCTGTCGTTTTTGTGTGGTTTGGCTCATCCACAAGTGATTGTTGTGCATGGATCAGACAGAATATGACCAGCTTGTCATGTTGTATTTCTTGAGTTGCTGCAGGAGGTAGAGTCTCTGTTGGCCCATCTTATGAACAGTATCTATGTGAGGACCAGCTCAAATCCTGAGAAAAGGTACTTTAGGGAAAGTCCATCCTCATCTCCAAAAGATACATAAATATTTGCAAGTTTTTATAAAATGTGAAAACTGTGTAGTGCATTTGGATTGTGCTTCTCCTAAGTCGATATGCAGTAGTCCAATTACTGCGTCAACTCTTTAGTCCTACAAGTCCAGCAGATTTTCAAGTCTTGCCACAGATCCTGAATTGTACTGCGATTAGTTTTGCCATACCGCCCAAAGAAAGGCAACCCAAAGCATGATGATGCTGTTACCATGTTTAATAGATGGATGGATTGTGTGTTCACATAGCCTGTTTCAAACTGCAAAGGGGAACTTCTTGTGGTTCTGTTTCTTTTCCGAGATGTTGGATTAAGCAGTGATCAGTGATATGTTGGGTTATTCTTTTATAAGTGGTGCTTCAGATTTCCATTTGTAAAAAATGTTTATTATGCAATACTTTTTGTCTTAAACTCCAAATAAAGTAAACTAAGTTTTTGGCGGAGAAATGTGAAAATCTGAAAACATTTCAGTGGTGTGAATAAGTTTGCAAAGCACTATATATTGCCTATTTATTGCAAGAAAAAGAAAATTCAGCAGCTGTGAGTTTTTCTTCTCACCTTCCAAGTGACTTCTTACCATTTTGTTAACCAACGATGACCTTTTATTGCTTAATCACAAACTGTTTTATTAGACTGAAGGCTCCTCTGGCTTGTTTTAGCCTGATGTCAAAATTTCCCCCAACAACTTCTTTTGTCGTCGTCCTACAATCATCTCTCTCCACCTCGTTATCAACAAGCGTCTAATTAGCTGAGTGGCTGTTTTCATCTCCCTGGTGGTAATTATTGTTCTAAAGGGCCCATCAGTGGCCTAGTGTGGTGCATCAGTCTGGCTAGCCTAGGCTAATGGCTACGGCTACCTAATGACACCATTAGTTCTAATGATAGCGTTAACGGGTAGCCGCTAAACAGGAGTAATCGCCTGGGCTATTTGCTTGAAAAGCTCACAGAGGGCTGTGGAGGGGTAGAAAGGAACGGAGGAAGGGAGCTCTCAGAGGTCTGTGAGTAGTTTGGAAAGTTGAGTGTTTTCTTTTCTTCTCTCCTTAGGGCATGTTCAGCTCACCTACTTTTGTAGTTGGTGTGATGTGGAAGAATCCTGTGACAAGGAGGCAATGGCCAATATGTACTGTGCACCAGGTGAGAGACAAAAATGTTTTAACACTTCCTGAATTACTCATCATAAGCGCATTATTTTTTTTTTTGGCTACTTTCTATTGCTCATCAAGCTCTCATTCAGAGCAATCTGACCAGATTCAATTCATTCAAGGTTCTCTCTTTCAAGCGTGAAGTAAATATTTAGATTTTCATAGAATCAGTATTAGTTTTGGACTCTCTTAACAATGCAATACATTTTTAGATTTCTGATGAAGTAGAGACATCCGTTTTTAAAATAATATTTGGGTTGCTTGCTTTGCCTATTTTCTATTATTTTTGCTATAGAAACAAAAATAAGGAAATAATAAGGAAAAACAGCACTAACAACATGAGGAAAAAAGCATTTGTTTTGTTTTAAATACCTGTGAATCAAATATTGTTTAATTAATTTCTGCAGCAACATTGGGTTGATAAGACACATATGAAAGAGATTTTATTTTTCTGGTCATAACATATTTCTGGTTGTCTTTGTGGTGTAAGCTGCCCATATGAATTTTCTTTTTTCTAAATGTTCTTTTAGAAATTGAAGCAATTTCAAGAATATCTCTGCTTCAAAGCATCTGCCTCGAACCCTTATCTGATCTTTATCAAACAGAAAAGTGAATTTAAGTATAAGATACATTTCTAGACTTCAAATTCTTCTTTTTTGATTAATTTAATGAACTGGGTCAACAAAATCAGTTTTTTTAGTATTTGACCAGCTGATCACAAAAGAAAATTTTGATTTTCTAATCACTGGCCAATTATTCAGTTTGAAGGTGAATTGTACTCTGCCTCAAATTAAATAAAATATTTTGTAAAGTTCAAACTATAACCATCACATAAACTGGAACTTCTGGTGATGGCTTTCCTTCAAGGATCTAAAACTCATGAATTGCACATCCATACTCATTCCCTCTGTACCAAACCAAAGACAGATCTGGTTTTCTCTTGTGAGAACTTTGGATTAAAGCTTTCTCTGAACTTCTAAATTGAATCTAATGTAGCTTGAATATTTATTAGTGAAAATCTGAAACAAACAACAAAAACAGTGGTGGTATTTTACGTTTGAATATTCAATCTCCTAAATTCACTTTATCTCACTGTAGTTCTTATGTTGTCCTGTAGAGGGTGGTGTTGTGCTGCATTCAACCCTGCAACCCGGTGTGTCACCCCGAGCTGACTTGTGGCAGCTCTGGCATGCTGTTTAAAAGCTGCCTAAAACAAACTGCTGCTAGACTACAGCTTCAAGTTCCTATTTAGCACTTCTGTGTGTGTGAGGGAGTATTTTTGTTCGTTCATGAGGCTTCAATTGGTTGCTATTTTTTTCCTCAATATATCTCTCTGTGCGTACATCTACAAACTGCACTGCTTGTTATGTTTTAGTTATTTCTGCAGATTACTCTGGATTCTGAGCTAACTGAAAACTCCCTATTTATTCACTTTTACACACTTTTACCTCCTGCTTATCTGTCTTATTTATCCACTCTCACCAGGAATGCGAAATCCTTATTTTGTGTAAAAGCTACATTTCTTGCAGTAGATCTCTTTTTGAGAAAGATGGAAAGCTCACATTTGGAGCCTGTATATTGTAATTATGCACCTTAGAGTCTAAGTGGTAATTAGGCATGAGTTTCTAACTACAAAATCTTGACTAAACCATGTTGTCCCATTATCTCTGTTTTACACCAAAAAAATTAATACAAAAAACGTTTAATATGATAACCACTTATTTATAAGAAAATAAGCACAATACATTTCTTCTTCTTCTGATTTTTACGGTTCTATCAATGTTGCTGCTTTTAGCTGCTTAGTAGCTTTCTCGCGGCTTTAGAACAGGAGTCTTAAAATGGCTTCATCTTAATAAAAGTGATCATATTTTAAGTTTCCACACTGAAAGATGAAAGAGCTTTTTACCTTTGTAAATATTTCTGAGCAGCCAAATTTGTCTTACTTGTAAACAAAGGGAAAGTGTAGCAACCTTGTTTCAGCCAGCTGATGGTAAGGAACCCAGAAAATGGGATGGGATGGGAGCATTTTCTCTGGCTTAAAAATAAAAGGGTTTTGAACTGTATGAATGGTGCATCACAGCGGCCTTTTGGTAAATTGAGTGTGAATAATGACGTTTGATTCCTGAACATGTGAATTTGATCCAAACATACTTGTCCTCTAAATGTTGGATGTTATGTGTATCATCCAAGCAGTGCTGCGGTTTAAATTAGCTTGTTTTGATTTTAATTTGACAGCTTCTGTGCATCATAAATGAATATCATGTTGCTATATGCACCCATTTTAAACTGCTGGCTCTTGTGGATCCAAACAGCCCCACTAAACATTAAAAAGCCCTCATATAATGTGTGAAGCATCTTGATAGTTACACTTGATCCCCAGTGGATTATTGGATGTAATGCATACTATTTCCCAACAGGGGGTGTGTTGTGATACCATAAAGTTTAAAGACTGCTACGATATTTATTGACTGGGTGACTGATTCTACTGAATCACAGACAACTTCCTCTCTTTATCTCGATTCCCATTGTTCACGTTTACCTTAAACTTGGTGATGACGCCACATTGCAAAAATAATGTCTTTCCCATACTGATATTTTAGTCCATGCATCCACTCATTATATTTAAGTACAGTGGAGAACACATACACCAATGCAGAGGTTAGTGAGTGTGTGTCTCTGGTGCCCTTGTTATGTATTGCTGTTTATCCAGACAGGGTCAGCTCTTGCTATGGCTTCATTCCTAATGACAGATTTATGAGTGTTTGCCAGAAACCTAGCAGGGCGCCTGCTGTGACTGAAGCACCCCGTGTGTGTGCGTGTACATGTAAGAGTGTGTGTGTGGGAAGGAAGACGGCATGTTTTTTAAAACACACTCATTCACACCCAAAAAAACACGGGAGTGTACTTGGAAAATATGGTGACGGGAAATTAATCTGTTTATCCTGCTCTTGTGCTTATTTATTTTCTCACTGTTGTGTCATTACAGATAAACATCAGATGGCTAATGTTTTGTTCACTGATAAGGAAAGAAAAGGTGTTGACTTTTTTTTTTCTGTAGTACAACCTAGTTTTAGCAGAAAGGGGAATTGTTTATTGTTCCATTTATAAGGAAGCAAAGCTGAAACTGATTGTCTTGGTCGTCTAAGAAAAGGGAAATTCGGTTTTCTTCCTCTCTGAGGGAACAGTTACTGAGGACTTCATCATCCTTGTTTTGGATCCTTTTACCTACTCAGCCAAACATGATTTAAAAGAAGATAAAGTTTAGTTCCTCTTTTGATGCCCAGCCGTCATTTCATTGTTTTGAAAGGCAGTTCAAGGAAGGCATAACCTGGCAGGACTTCTGCTTTATTTTTAACTGCATGCTCTCTTACTTCACAGTGAAGACATAAAATAATTTGTTAGGAGCAGATAAATTATTTGATTATTACAGGGTTTCTCTCCAGTCATGATGAATTAAAGAAATCTCAATTTCAGGTCTTTAAAACTCCTATAAATGCCACATTCATATGTGCGTTCTTTTTTTATTTCATTGTATTTATTTACATACTCATTCAGTACATTAGTTGCACTTCTTTCTAAAAAATGAATTCTGGCTAAGCTAGGGAGTCTTGTTTTCTGCTGTGACAAAACTGCAAAACCTAAAAATTCATCCTTCCCTGTAAACCCTTGAAAGGCGTTTCTTCTTGAAGCAAGATTTGTGTGGTTTATTTAGGAAAATAAAATAAAAACATTCTTGTTACGTAATCTAACATACATCCATAATTAGGTTATAAAGGTAACTGACATCATATTATTTTCTTTTACTTGTGTATGTCTTAAATTTAAAACAAAAAGGACTTAGTAGGCGCTTTGAAAATTACAGGAACCTATACCATCCTTTCCATGTAACAAGGAATTCTCAGAACTGTCTTGTTAAGCAACCAAATACAGGTGCACATTATTACATTTGCTTAGAAAAGGGCTCCAAAGGGGCACAGTTGGTAGCAGTGTGGCCTTGCAGCAGGAAGGTCCTGGGTTCCAATCCCGGCCTCCTGAATGGATTTTTCATGTTCCCCCTGTTCATGCTGGATGCATATCATAGAAAAGTGAATTCATTTAAATTATTTAATTCAAGAAGTGAAAGCTATTATTTATAGATTCATTATATATGGTGATGTATTTAATTCAGTTACTTGTGATGATGATTAACAGGGAATGAAAACCTATAATTAAATTTCTCAGAAAATGTTAATATTACATGAGACTAAAGAATATGTTAAGTCAATGCTGTGGCCTACACAAAGTCACTGACATAGTCTTCGAGAAAGATCACCATGCAAATGGTTGTACTCAATCATGTTAATGGAAAGTTGAGTGGAGGTAAAAATGTGGTAGAAAACAGCACACTAGGAACACGGAAAATGTAGCCATTAGAGGACTGTGAAAAGATAACCCAGTCACAGAGCTTGGGCTGTGGAGTGAGGCTGAAGTCAGCATTTTAAGAGCATCACACACAGACATATTGAGGACTTCACCTGTCGCAATGCTTGTGTTCAGCCACTTCCAAACTGACAGTGTCAGAACAATCTTACATGTGTTTAGGAGAAAAAAGGACTGGATTGCTGCTAAAAGGTCCAAAGTTCTATTTTCAGATGAAGTTTACATTTCATTTGTAATTCAAGGTCCCATAGTCTGGCGTTAGAGTGGAGAATCAGAATTGCTTTAGAAAGATGAGACATCAGAAGCAACATTGCAGATAAAATTAAAGATACTAACGTATGTTAGTCCTGAATTAAAACTATTCTGACTTATTTCATAGTAATACTTTAATATTTAAATTTTTTTGAGAAAGTTAATTAGAATATTGGCTTTTAATTAACAGCAATGATGATAATCATCTGAAAACTATATTACTGTGTGCTATAAAATTATGTCAAAACCTGTCAATCACCAATCAGGGCTGATCAAAGAAAAAAAAATTAATTAATGTATTAATAGTTTTAAAACACTTGTCTACTTGGTGCTGGGTGGCTCAATTGGTAGTGCTGGTGCATCATATTCATAGGCTATTTAGTTGTCCTGGGTTCAGTTCCCAGTCTTAGTTCATTTGCTGCATGTCTTTCCCCTCTTTCTTTTTAATAAAAGCCAACAGTGCCAAAACATAAAAAAAACCCCAAAACTTGTATCTGTTTACATAGTTTAACTTTAAATAGTCTCACATGTAATTTATGTCTTCTTTGTAAATTACATCTGTTCCTTGATTACTTTTTCCCAGTAAATCACAACAAAATGTCTAAATTCTTGACAGGTGCTAACCTACCGTATTTATGTGTAAAAATTTTTTTGTTTTTTACTCGTTTTATTCATCTGATTTCATTTGAGTTTGTTTAAATTGGGAGACTTTACTGTGTTAAAAGGCTATTTTGTCTGTTGTGTTATCTTTGACAAACTGTGTGTGTGTGTGTGTGTGTGTGTGTGTGTGTGTGTGTGTGTGTGTGTGTGTGTGTTGCCTATTGTGTCTTCACCCCTGAATATCTTATGTTAAGTCCTTTGTATTGTTTAGAAGTGTTTCGTGAAAGCTTTCATTACTTCCCACCTGCATGTAGTTTACTTCCTCTTTCTATGACGGTCGTCAGTTAAGTTTTTAGGGAAGTCGGTCTACGAGGAGAAGAAAGAAAGTTCCTTATGGTGCCCATGAGAAATGAGATGCAGTGTGATTAAGATACAAAGCCAGAGAGAAGGTCACCGTTGTGTGGAATGGGAAGGAGAAGAGGCCACAAGCTGGAAACTTTGCGCTGTTGTGCACGTTATGTCTTTTAGGTCTGTAAAAGTCTTAATTGTTCAAGAAAATAGCAGGTAACACACCATGAATCCCTCTTGCAACAGTGGGCTCATGGATGCTGCTAATTCCTGCTTTCTACCCACTTTTTCTCTATCCTGTTTCCTCCCTTCCTCGCTTTGACAGAGCAGTAAGTGTAGCCAGCTCCACTGTACTCCCCCTGCAGCTCCTTAGACATTAATCCATTGTGATGACATCGACCTTGCTCTGAGACGCACACTCGTGTGTATGTCCAGCATCTCCCCTCCGGCTCATAACTACACAGGTATCACTGGTCCGTTCAATGACGATCTTCTCTCCTTGGCTGTCAAAACAGTGGTCCTGGGAAGCCCTAAAGACTGGTTGCTCAGTTAGCTCTGGGTGTGTGCGTGCATCCGTGTGTGTGAGACATTCAAGTGGTACCGTAGGCCTCTCCAACCTTGGCTGCAAAGAGAGCTGCACAGGGCCCCGGAGTTTTCCGGCAGCCTCCAGGAAACGAGGGGTCTTTGTCTAAAATGCACCCCCATCTGAGGAGCCTGGTCCCTGGGCACACACAACCGTGACCCTGGGTCCCGGCCCTCTGGGTGACCAGCCCCCCTCCACCCCCATCCCTCTGGAGAGTGGGGAAGAGGCAAGCTGAGCAACACATGAGGCCATCTGGTACCCAGCAGAGCCACCATACAGCAGCTATGAATGAATGTCACTCAGTATCGTTCAGCTGCGGAGTCCTGCAGCCTTCAGTAACAACGGCTGTCAGGCTGCTATGACTTCTATGAAATGTTCACCTATTGGAAGGTTTTGTATTTTCTTTTGCTTGGAAGACCTGACTGCTGGTGTTACAACTTCAATGGAACATAGTTTTTCCATCATCAAGAAAGAAACCATTTATGAAACTTTGATGGAACATTAAACATATATTAAGAATACATAAAGAAATGTAATCAAACTAAAAAGATATACTTAATTTTTTTTTCTTTTTCAAATTAAAACCTTCCTCATTTTGATGTTTGGATGGCAAATAAATTTTTTAAGAAATGAATCCATTTATATAAAACAGCCTGCATTGTAAAATATCAAACACAAACCTCACTCAAATAAAATAAAGAAAATTACACATGTAGTGTTTGACTGTTACCATGTCTAGGTGTGTGTGTGTGTGTGTGTGTGTTGTATGAGAGTGTGTTTACGTTTGGGGTCAGGTCATGCAGATGGTGTGAAGTTGCAGCACAGACGGTTTCCTCAATTTAACTGCTTTTTATTATGCAAATTGCCCTTCGATGAGACACACTTGGAGTGTGTGTGTGAATAGGTTTGAGACAGAGAAAAAGAGACTGTGTACATTATTTGTGCTCATTTTATTCAAATTATATAGAGTAAGGCAAGAAGCAGAGTTTAAACTGAAGCCATTAGAAAAGGAAAATACAGAAAATAACACGTCTTAGAATCATTTTGTGTTTTGAATTATTTCAAATGTATATTTTCTCAACATGGAATTTTTTTTTACCCCTTTATTTTATTGATTATTTCCATCTCTTCTTTTGCCATTGTCTTCAGAGGTGGGAGGGATCAGTGAGGAGACGCCTTCCTGTGATTGGTGGAGTTTGGGCGCCATCCTCTTTGAGCTCCTGACAGGCACGGTGAGTCAAAAAGTATTGACTGTGTTCCTCAGGTGTTGTGGGATTTCTGTAGGTGTCTTGGCTTTCAGCTCTCACACACTCTTTATGGTTGTGCCAGGTGGTGTGTGTGATTCTGCACGCATGTCTGTGTGTGTTTGAGAAGGTGGAGTTAGGTGGGGGGGCTTTTCAGGGGTGTGGGTGAGATTTGTGTGTGAGGTGCGTCTTGGCTGCGGTCTTTTACTACGGTTCTCGGAGAGTGCCAAGGGGTGTCTGTGTGACTTTCTCCCCCAGCCTGAGCTCCATCTGCTGGGCCACTGGGTCATCTCTCCCCGGTCCTCTTTGCTGGCTCCCGGAGCAGCACTGGGCTTGGGGCACGCTGACCTCAGATCAGCATGAAAGGTGAAGACCTGGGCAGCTCTCAGGATGCTGCAGCTTGTCTGGTCAAGGATCAGAGGAACTGCTTTCAAGACAGGCGTATGAGGAAATGAAATGTTTCCTTAAATCGGAACAAGCCTTTTTGTCAGCAACAAACTTTACTGAGATTACTGAGATTCTATGTGCGTGATCAAAACTGATTAACCTCCTTTACTCCAATACCACTGGAAAAAAAGGCAAGTAGAACCAGGTGCCTTTAGAAGTCACTTGTGTGGACTAACCATGAACACACCATCTCCACTGTGAGACATGGTGGTGGCAGCGTCATGTTGCTCGGATGCTTTTCTTTATCAGGACATGAAATCTGATCAGAGTCTATAGATTAATGGATGAAAACTGAATTCACTCAGCAAAAATTGTAAACTGCTGCTCTTGATGGCTTGATTACTTTGTGTGGTGTTATCATATCGAATCTTAATTAAAACACGTTGAAATTTGTCCTGGTAACATGTCAAAATGTGAAAAAGACACATTTTGGATCTGCAAATTATCATTTGCAGATTCCAAATATAACCTTTTATGGAGAGCAAATATATCCACAGCGTCAAGTGCAGTCATTGAGTGCAGCTGCAGTGTCTTTTCTATTTTTATTGTCTACCTATTTTGAATAAATTCTAATTGTGCGTCGGTGTGTGTACCTATCTGCTATCCGTGTTGGATTAATGTTATGTTTTAACAATACACACATATTTACCTGGGTGGCAAATAAAAAGAAAGAAACCCCGTTACACAGATGTCTCCTTTGATGATTATGCCTTTGTGCGGCCTTGGCAGGAACACACACACACAGGCGCACACGGTGTCTCTTGATCCTTGCAGGATAAGATCTGGCCTGAAGCAGTCTTAACTGCTGGTAGGAACGCAGCCAGAAGTCCTGGAGCATCTTTCACAGGAGAGAGAGAGACAGCAGCCCTAACTGTTGGGGGGAAATACACATCACTTATGGCTTTTACTTGATGCTTTGCTCCAGCGTTTGTAGCTTTTTCGTTGCTGAAGCAGAGATAAGTTATTATTGTCAATTATGTTGACAGAAGGTCCATATTCTGCAGCTGAAAAGTCAAACTTTGAAAAACAACTTAAAATGCTCAGCATGAATAAAGTACAACCTGACCAAAAACAATAATGTTTTTACTCTTTCTGTGACTTTCCCTCTGTCTGATTCCCACAACAGTTCCAAGAAAGACCAACAGCAGTGAGATCATTAACTTGCTGTTTACGTGATCAGTGTTGTTTCAGGTGCTCTGACTGTCTGGGCTCCTCCTGTCTGTCCAGCTCCGATGTTTTACTGCTGACTTAGACTCTGCGGGTGTCGGACCATTCTGTGTTTTACATTGATGGTTATCTGCCTCTCCTCTTTCCACTCCTGCTACCCTGTGCACAGTCGCTGCTGAGCTGCCATCCAGCAGGAATTGGCCGTCACACAGCTCTCAACATCCCAGAGTGTGTTTCAGAGGAGGCCAGATCTCTGCTGGAGCAGGTGAGAGGGAACACCTACAACAAAACGAGGGTTTCCCAACTCTAATAATGGATTTTACTTTTAGTTTGTTCTTTGTGGGGAAATGTTGAATCTATATTCAATACTCCATTAGGCACAAATGTTCAGTTGCTTAACACAAATAGCAAATCAGTCAAGATTAATGGTTAAAAAACGTGGCATGGTTGTTGGTACTATACGAGAATTTCCAAAACAGGAATGCGCTGGGATTTTTTTCATTTAATCATCTTTCAGGTTTATATGGAGAATGGTTGGAAAAAGAGAAAACAATCACTTAACTGCAGTTGTCTGGATGAAAATGCCTTCAAAGAAAAATGGGCAGGCTGATTCATGGAAAAAAAGGCAACAGTAGCTCAAATAAACACTCCTTACAACCAGGGAATTATCTCCAAAATTGGATAATAACAGGTTTGAAAAATGTTGCTTGGTTCAAAGACTTTTGATTTTGAGTACACCATTTGGATGCTGTGTTAAATAACCTGAAAAAAACAAACAAAAAAAAAACAAAAAACATGCACCGACCACCAACAGCAGCTCTGGCACATTTCCTGACTGAAGATAATTTCAACTCCACAGCCTCCTTGGGTGTCATCCTATAATATAATTCCTAGGGCCAGGACCTCAACACATTCATTTCAATTAATTAAATACATAAATTTTAATACAAAAAATTGTATGTAATGAATCACTTTTTCTTTGACTTGCAATTTACAAGGGATATGGCTGGAACTGTTGTATTTGTGTATTTCTGGAAAGCCCATAAATCTGACACAAGCGATTTTTGCAAACAATCTTGCAAAGCATGTTGTAGTAAGCAGAGACATCTTCAACATCGGTGACCACAGTTCACATTTCTCAAGAAGTATTTTTTAAAATAATTTACATAAATGATCAGAGGTTTCTGAAACAGTTCAAAGCTGAATAGGAATAATAGCATTTTGCACCAATCTGATGGATGAATAACCTAAATAATAGATCTAAAACAATGCAGAGTGTAACCTGGCACCAGCAAATTCTATGTAATGACGGGCCTAGTGAGTTATTATTGTTAAATCTCGCTCCTCGTCATACTTTTGGTTGTTTAGCTTAATATTATTTTCTGCTTAGAAAACAGACTAGCATTGCTGATATATATTTTATTTCTATGAAACAAGTGCTTAATTACCTTAAAATAAAAATAAAAAATATTTAAGCTTAATATGATTACAACTAAGGAATGGTGTGGAATGCTTTTTGTATGAAAACAAAAAAACAGGGTTTAATGACTACCTTAAATGATCATCAGTGTATCAATATTTCCAGACAGATTAAGGCAGATAATGAAACAGCCTCCTCTTGATGGACATGTCCTTAATAATGTTGCTGGCACCATGCTGATGTCTTAAAGCTAATTGCAAATCCTCAGAACTGCTAATCTTTAGATGTACATTAATGTGGTTAGCTTGGATTTCCCTCTGCTTAAAGCATAATAAATCTGACAGAAATGATGCGTGATTGAGCCATGAAGGTGAATTTTCTGTTGTGTGTGTGTATATATATATATAT